>JBCAUI010058888.1:0-20382 GCA_038406195.1 Haplosyllis anthogorgicola | reverse complement strand
TTTTGGGGTTTTGAGAATGCAACATTCCTTGACAAATGTGTCAAAGGCATTTGAAAAAGTCGGTCATTTTGTGTCTGTGTAGAATAAATATTTGGACATCGCGACAAATGTCATAAAAGACTAAGTTTAGCGATTAATTTCAGTGTACTATTTATCCTTACATATTCCTGAAATTCAAATGAAGAAATTCCTATTAAAAAGTTAAACGAGGAAACAAAGGAATCTCCTTTGTGCTTTTGAATTTTGACTCTAAACTTTTAATAGGAATTTCTTCATTTGTATTGGATCCAATTTGGCGTCTTAGTTAGTTCTTCGTATATTTTAGTTGAGCTTACAATTTGCGTGCCACAATGACCTTGAGGTCTTCAGGAGGTCCTACAGAGTTATCAAATCCATATAAACACAGCTTAGCGTGACAAGATTCTATCAAATACACAATAGATTCCTGTAGAGTTATCAATTAGAAACGAAGTTCTGCAGATCCATTATCCACACTTTTTTCGGATATAGATTAACTCCTGCTTTTATATGAAATACCCGTACAGGTAAAACATGGGGAATAGAGGAGATTACAGTTAAGGGATCAAAACCTAAACTGTTTATTTGTACATCGCTGCTTTGATTCGAAATTAATGGACAGTTCTCGGTGAGGTGCTGGCTGTGTCGGGGGTTTTGTAGCAACAGCTGCTAGTGGAGTAAGAGGAGGAGGCTTCCTGGCTGTGTCAGGGGTTTTGTAGCAACAGCTGCTGGTGGGTTAAGGGGAGGAGTCTTGTTAGTTTAGGCTGTTCGATGGAATCTCCATGAGTCCCAATGATCAACAGCATTTTCAGGGAATCAGTACACGGAATTCGTATGAGAAGTTTACCAATAGCGCATCAAAAGCTCAGCGTGAAATTATTTCGTTCTTTCCTTTGTTCTCTTCGTTTCCAAAATGACACGATTTCTGTGTCCTGATATTTTGAAAAGAGAGCATCAGTCCCAGCAGATCGTAAAATTACTATTAAAAGTTAAGCACCCCTCAACAATTGAATTTCATGCTGTGCTAATGCTGAGGTCAAGGTTGTGGGGTGATTGACTTTTACGAGTAATTAATTTCATGATCTGATGACAATGACAACTTGCTGTAGTTTTTTGGGTAGTTATGCCAAAAGATTATATCCGTATAGCATAATTGCATGATGCATTATTTAGTATTTGCGCAAATGAACCTAATGAACGCAATTAACAGACAATTTGTGAATGACCTGTCTGTAAATTATTCAGTATTTGTGCAGTTAAGTATCTAATGTAATGTAATTAACCAGAGGAGAGAGATTATCCAGCAGTTTATTGTTCAGTAGAATATTGATGGTGTATTAAACCATCACAACGGTGGGTGGGTGGGCCTGGTTCAAAAGGTTAATTAAGAGGAGCAGATCATGAAATTACTGTAAAAGTAGAGCGCCCCTCAACAATTGAATTTCCTGCTGCACTAATGCTGAACAGCTGGCTAAATTATGATCATTTTCTGTTCATAAGAGTCTCCATAGACAACATGTATGTATGCATGTGCATGTGTAAAAGTAAAAAAGGCAGATGGAGACAATGTCTAATTGAATTAATTAGGGTGAAACACTTAATAGATGGCATAGACGTACATCTATATCTGATGCATTTACATAGAGACAAAATGAAGACCATTTAGCCAGCTGGCATTTTTCAAAAAATATATTTTACTGTAATGTTCTTAAGTCAATAGAAATGAAACGATATTCACGTAGGTTGCGTTTCAGCAACAACACAAGATTCAACAGACCATGAAATTCTAACATGAACTGTAAGTTATGAGCTGAGGACACATCTCAATGCCGTTTTCGATACTGCCTAACAAAAATCGGTGAGGTTTGTCACAATTCATTTTAGATTTGGTGGAGTGTAATATCCCCACACAGGGAGGCTCAATACGTTCTCAGACCGAACAGAACCCACAGAAATTGGAGGCTTTATTTGCCGCAGAAAAAGTGCATCATTTCAGATAAACGGTGCTGCAATATTGTATATCACCATTATATCACAGCATAATATGATTTCCTCTATTGATAGGATGTTTTATTATATATAGTCTCATTTTACTTTTTATCAAAGTATTAGTGAAATTATTATGTAAATACATTTGTCACCAAATTAAAACGCTATTAGGGGAAATACATTTGTTGCTAAATTTATGTACATTCATACATTGTATTGACTCAATGTGGGCATTAATGAGCTAGATTGTTTGTATCTTCTCAAAACAGCTATGAAGGAACTGGTTACTGTTACTGTAGTAAAACAGAAAGTTACGTTGTGCCTGCTCAAAAATTCTAATATGAAACAGAATGCTCAGCTTCTGAAATTACTGGACAATAGCATTTCAAAAGAACAGCGAAGAGTTCTTTTGCTCCCTCTTTTGTTCTTTACATTTTTAAAAAGATTTTGATTTGTGATTTTTACCTTAATCAATTATTATCTCTCCAGGGTATGAAAATTATCAGTTTAGAAACATACTCACATCAAAAGCACAGAGTTTTACGTTTTTGAATTGATAGAAATGTCGAAGCTGTAGTTCAAAAGTTGACCATAACTAAACTCTTGGGTTCTCCCAAAACGGCCCATTATCAGTTTAGATGTAACAAATCATCTCAAATTTCGGTACTAAATTACAGTGACAATTGATAATGATTTCATCCAGAGTTAATTCTAATGGACTGAGACTGTTTACTTTAGAGTTTCAATCATTTTGTTTCAATAAACTGTTCGCATGCAATCAACACGCCTCACCGACTGCGAGGTTCCGAGCAAATATTTTTTCATTCACATTTTCAAAGTTGTTCCTCTCATTGTGAGTATCAAGTCAGTCACATATAGACAGTACAAATGTTTATAAATGGACATAAATATTGGGATATTTTAGTTCATTAAGTAATTGAAAAATTAAAAGAGTTTAGCGATTGCAAATCATGAAATTCATATCAATTTCAAAACCTGCAGAACACAAAAAGAGGACAAAAAACTCTACGCTGTACTTTTGATGTGCTGTTGATTCTGATTTGACAATGTATGAAGTTTAGGACGAAAACAGACTTATCACAACTGCCTTCCCTGATAGCAATGTTACATGAAATAAAAGACGAAAATATACATTTAAAACTCTCCTGATATATTAATTCAAATTTGACATTTTTAACTGATTTCACACAATATAGTCGCGTCTACATTATCACGTAAATCTGTGTTATTTACATTACAACTTAGAAACAACAAATAAAATGCCGTAACAATGGCGAACTGAAACTTGAATCAGCTGATGACTCTGGTATGTTTCCAGAGTTATGTTTTTACAGTCAACAGACAGTCTGTTATTACACGAACAAATCATTAAACATTCATCATTAAACCCACTGTATCAGGAGTAATGACTCTTAATTTCATCCAGAATGGGCCTATGTATCACACACTATTACGTAATATAAATACTGTGTATAATTAACAGATCTTATTTCTATTTCATGTAGACTTAATCAGACAGGTCTTTATGATTTTGGTTGAATTATTGGCTTGTGCTTTTATGTTTACGCTTACCAAATTTACGTTCTTTGGTTATTATGTATAGAAAATGTAGCAAAACGTCAATTTCAAGACGTTCTCCAGAATGACATCGCGACGTCATGACGTCATGATAACATTGATACATTTGCTACAATGCTTTGATCCAAATTTTAAGCAACTGTATTTTCACTGTCTGATATTTGGCTTTAGAATAGCATGTTTAAAACATGTTGTCTATTGTACTGTCAATATCATTTAATTAAAAAGGATTGTAAATTAAGTAATAACAATTTGTACAAGCGATATTACAAAATTACGCAGTTTAGTTGTATTTTTTCTGGTTAGTCTACAGCGATGAGACCAGTCGGAAAGCTTCTGAATTGATGTGTTTTGCTTTGAGAGTTAAATCAAAAGGCAACATTCCCACCCAGTTCCAATATATCACTGCCCAGATCTACAAATACCACAAATCAAACCTATCATAACAGTTATTTTATGCTGTTGAGCACATTTTACCTACTTTCCTTTTAGGCAAACAAACAAATTGCAGGGAACAGCTGAACAGCTGAGTTATTTCTGAAATAAGGAAACAAAACTGGGAGAAATTTATTATTTTCCTGTGCAAACAGAGGGCATTTTTGCAAGTAACCAAACATTTGAATTCAGTCAGCAGTTAGCCTAGGTCAATATGCTAAAGAAAGACTACTGTATTTACCTACAACAACAAATGCCTTGTCTTTTCAAATGAAAACATCTGTCAGCAAGGCACAAGCTTCACAATAGTCAACTAAATATTTTAAACAGAGAGTTTCTTTCAAGCAAGATAAAAGCAACAAATTCCTGGTAGTAAAACAAAATTCTATGGTTTTATTTAAAGCTGGTCATTATTGTAAAAATAGGTTAACAATGTTTACCAAAATCAGGTTCTAAATAATTTACCTTTACTTCTGACTGTTTACAGTCAGGTTAGTGATGCTGATTCAAATCAGCATAGCTAGCTGAATTGTGCAATAACCTAGTGGTTGGCTGCGTTAAAACCTATCCCTTTAACGTATAATTCCAGATCCAATACTAAAACTTTATGCTGCACAATATGAAACACCACATGAAGCACCATTTAACCATAAATAGGGTAAAAAGTGAAGCAAGTATTTATTCCCCGTAGGGTGCTGCCACAATTAAGGGGCGGCAGAAAATTTCTGTGCTTTACTACTGCAGTTCAGCACACCATCACATAATTGTAGATATAAAATCGCGTTTTTTGTGTTACACTTTGTACCGTACTGAACAGAGATTACTCAATGTATCATTCGTATTGCACTGTGCTCTGTGGTTAAAAGGCCCATGATTTAACGCCGTGAAGAGGAAGGAATCCGGAATAAATCCGGAACGATCCACTTCGCTTATCTGAGACTCTTAATACAACACGGAAACCCCTTAACCTCGCACCCACCAGTATCAATAAAACAAGTCCCTAACAACCTCAGTTCGTCTCAGCGCTCGTCAGCAGTAATTGTGTTATACAGCATCATATCCTGTCTGTATCAAGTACAGTCAGATCATGAAAACACTGTCATTTCATGGTCTGATCTGACTAGATCATGAAATTATTATCAAACGTTTAAGGTTCCGCAATAAATGAATTTCATATTGAGCTCATGCTGAGCTGATGTCGGTGGGGCCTTTAACTTTTGACAGTAATGTCATGATATGCTTTGTGTGGATACAGAGCTGTCCGAACTTTACACGACATGCTTGTAAACAATAGAAATTCATTCCGTGGTTTGTAGGATATTTCCGGTCTGTACTGCTATTCCATTTGGTTCAATTTTCACTTTAATAAACCTTACCTTAGTTAGGGGGTTTGTTTTTTTGTGTCTACATTAAACAATTTTGTATACAGCAAGGATTTACGCTGTGCTTTTCTGCATATGGAAATCTAAAGAATTGTTTGTGGCTTGATGACGAGTATCCATGTCCCGAAATCAGTGTGGGAATGCTAGAGAACGCTGTGCTATTGAGGCATCAGATTGTGAAATTACCATTAAAAGTTAAGCGCCCAACAACCATTGGCATTAGCACAGCATGAAATTCCATTCTTAAGGGGCGCTTAACTTTCAATAGTAATTTCATGATCTGACTAAATATCAGAGTTCAATTCCACTGTTTGAAAGAGCCACAGTGAAAACATTTCACAAGAAACAGATTTTACTTCAATGATGAACGTTACTCAGCCGAGTAAATCTGGCGATTTCAATTCTCACAGGTACAAGTTGGCTTACTCTCTCTTATTCTATTGATTACACATTTTTTATTGCTGGACATTTAAGTGTTATTTAGGCTGCTTCATGACGGTTATGTACCTTTTGTTGTTCATCTTAGAGCCGGTAACTGTCGTCGTGCAAAAGAAAAGCAAGATGGATAACCACTATCTGTCAAACAAATTGAAGCCGACAACTTACTTTTCAATTAATTTACTGTGAGACAGATTCATCGTTTCTCACAAACCTCATAATCACAGCTCATGAAATTTCCATTCATTGCAATACAAATTGTAAGTTAGGAAATGTAGCTAGGAGGTGGCGACATCTATTGAAGTTTGAAAAGTAAACGAAGGACAGGATAGTATAAGGCTAGACTTTTTTTATTTGTTGGATTACGTATCATTGGAAGAAAATTTTCAGAGTGGCGATCGGAAAAAAATAAAAATAAAAATAGACTTCACTGTACATTTTTGTAATTTTGATTAAAATTACAAAATTGATGAACAATTTTTCCAAACGATGTTTGTTGAAGTGACAGAAAGTTACGATTTTGTATTATTTGTACTCTGATTCAGTTTTTTTTTATTTCTTGATTTTTGAGAGCGGCGGGAAACGTAATCCAACAAATAAAAAAAGTCTCGCCTAAGGGTTACTCGAACAAGGAACCTCCAGATGCAGCTCATTTTGTAAATGGAGAAAACAGAGAAGAGAACAAAAGAACTTCACGCTCTGAAAAAAATTATTTAACGTGCGTTGTTACAAGCTTATTTATTAAAGAACAGTTCATTGTCCATGAATCTTTCAGTCCTTACAACCCTCTGTCTGACTGTAAGTCAGGTCAGTGATGGTATTTTAAATCTCTGTAAGGTGTGGACATGTGCACAGGTGATTTTACACTTGCACGGATTTACACGGATCCGATTATAAAACCACAATAAGTATTTCAATGTGCCATGACAAATGAATTTCATAGTGGGTTATTGAGGCAAATTGAACGCTATTCCAATAAAATTGATAGAAATTCCATGATCCATGATCTGAGGGGCTGCATGGGTGTGTGTTACTATTACAGTCGGCATACTAGGCTTTGACTAATCATTTTATCGTGTGAATGCACTTTTTAAATGTCTTTTTGACATTGTTACTATTATTAGCCACTCTTTATCCTGTAAGTAGTGAAAACAGACTGTTCAGCCCAATTTATCTGACATTTGTTAAAGCGTTCTACATTTTCACGCATTTCTGTCATTTGTTTATTCAAATGATCTGAGAACCAGGGAAGCAATGCTCTTTTCATGTCACGGTCCTAAAAGCCCAGCATTACACCATGATCAGGGTAGTGAAACGGACCCATCGAAAGTTTTAAGATCACAGATATGTCGAAGTTTCCATGTGTATGGAAGTATTCCAACCTCGAACTTATTCCAATTGGAAAGAGACAAACGAATCCTTTGCACACAACCATTCATTGAACTACAAAACTACCAGAAGTTACATTAGGTTGTACTCCTCAGCTGCTGGTTTCTGCCTGAGAACAATGGGTAGATCTATGTACTCAGCTCTTAAGTATTGAACAAATGAATATTCATGTAATTAACTTTAGCTGCTGTTGCTGCACAGATGTGTGCATGTTCCATAGAGTTCCTAAACAGTATGGAAGATTCATTGATATTAAAACAAGATATTTAGTTATTTCTCTGAAAGTATTGAATTGATAGATGAGAAACATAACTATTACAGTAATTTTATTTAAATATGGTAAAGTTGTATGTTTCATCAGCACACAGAAATTGTATTAATTTGGAAACGAAGAGAAAAATCTAGAGAACGAAAGAATTTCACCCTGTGCTTTTGATGCACTATTATTAAACTTCATGCACTGGTCTGTAGCACATCTTCTGTAGCACATCTTTGGAGATGGCGACATAACAATTCTATTGCTATCTGCAAAGCTGTGATAAAGATATCAAAGACAAATAAACTAAACTATATTTAAATAAAAGGAATTTATTACTGTAATTGTACTGTTTCTGTAATTTCAATACAATACTTTAAACAAAAATAATAAATACATGTGGTATTAAAGCTTTCGATTCGGGTCTGTTCCACCACCCTGATGATACAATGCCGTACAATAACCTCTGCTAATAACCCTAATGGAATTTAATCATCAGCACAACTCACAATTGAGATCTTATCGGCCTCAGAACTCTTATTCGCATGTGAGAAGCTTATAAATTACAGTCATCACTTCCAATGTGTTTCTTAACATGCTTGGTTCTGGAGAGAAACTCGTGAATTCAAAACAGATATTTCTCTATGATAAACATATTGTGACATTTTGACTTGACCTCTTATATTGAGTGCGCTTTTGTAACATCTACATGGGATCAAGTTGTAATGATGAAAATTCAATATTTTGTCACGGTTGTCTACTAGATTTTATCTTGCAAATTTATTTATTTATTTTTAAGTTATTACCTAAAAATGGGTATTTAACTTATTGTTGATTTTTCTATATTTTATTCTGAAACTAATTTCTGGAGCTGAATACCACTACCAATTTTGTAGCTGATCAACTCATACAATAATGATGTGACACTTAAGTTTTGTAATGTTAAGCTTTGTAATATATTTATCTCCTGATAGTGATACATGTAAACTTTTCACCCATGATTATTATGTTTACTTATTTTTATGACCAAATAATATCTGGTTTTAACGTGAAAAAGTTTTTGTTTTTATACAAAAACCCCGCATATTACCATACTTGACAATAGTTCATTACACGTGTTGAATAGCATGTGAGAGTCATCCTGGTTTATCATATGATAAAAACAGAACTACAGAGATGCAAGAAATGACCATCCCATTTAAGACGAATTTAGATACACTTTGATCATTTTAGTCTCAAGCTACAGTTATATATGTAAATATTGACAGTAAAAATAACACACTGAGTCCATTCTCCGTTTCAATAGGCACTGATTGGTCTAGACGTTTATTTCTCTACGGATCCGTTTTATATCCGTTTTATATCCGTTTTATTCTTCGCATGTAGTTCTTTCCTGCGACTGGAACGATCAATTATCCGTATCCGTAAATCTTTGTTTTAGTCGCAAAGTGTGTTTGTAAATCAGACGGAATTCAGACATAAATCACTTCAGCACTTCAGTCAGTGGATCAATAGTGTCGGTCTAAATTGCAGTCTGCTACACTCACTGTTCACCATTCAACCAAGAGATCAATATCATTACAGTCTGCTACACTTACTGTTCACACTTCAACCATTGGATCAATATTGGGTCTAAATTACAGTCTGCTACATACACTGTTAACACTTCAGCCAGTGGATCAATAGTATGGAGATTATATTACAGTCCGCTACACTCACTGTTCACACTTCAACCAGTGGATCAATGTCAATACAGTTTGCTAAACTTACTGCTACACTTACTGTTCACACTTCAACATTGGATCAATAGTGGGTCTAAATTATAGTCTGCTTCTCACACTATTTACACTTCAACCAGTGGGTCAATAGTTTTGGGCCTAAATTACAGTCTGCTACACATCCTGTTCATACTTCAACAAGTTTTGGGGGTTTTTTATAACAGAAAGTAACAAAATTCATATGGTTTCATCGTTACTTTCAAACACAAACACAAATGAATCAAGTGTTAGCAGTTAACAGTCAACTACACTCACTAACAAAAATAACCCTTAAAAATTACAGTCCACTAGACCCATTTCCTCCTTTACACTAGAATTCTTCCAATGTTAACTTTGTTATAAAAAATAACTTACTCATTGTTAAATAGGTGACTGTATTCATTTCTGATCCGATGTTATGAATTGATGATGTGCTAGTGAATGGACTGGCAGCAGACTGTACTCACCTCAGGTCCCGTGTTAATGATTGATGGAGCAGACTGACACGGGTCACACTTACGATACATTAACCCTTCAACATGTAATAACAGCAATTAAACGCAAATCAATTGCTGAAAGCAATGTTTTTAAACTGTGACTAATGTTACATTTATCTTTGACAAACTTTTCCTCTCTTTGGCAGATGTAGCAAGATGCATGAGATACAGATCATAAGCCATAAAATATTTCATAGCCCGAAACTCCTACAAGTTTTAGAACAATAAAATCTCTAATTGTCTTTGTGCGTGTCAAAAGTTTCATAAACTGTGAGACATACAAATATATACAAATACATTGAACGGTTTTTATCCTTTGCTGAAACCACAGCATTGGTTATGTTTCTGTATTTTCACTACATCTGCTTAACCCAATAGTTAAGTTTTCGTGGCTGCACAACGGAAAATGCTCTCAAAGAGTTGATATATTTGAGATGTACAAGGAGTAGAAGAGAGCACATCCCACAGACATATAAACTCTACTGTGTTCCGGACACAGACGGTACAAGTGGTCATCATGATATATTGAACATGTCAATACTACACAGTGATGTAGAATCTGCCCACACGGGTGATTTCCAGTTCACTTGGTTCTGTAATGCAAGGGGTCTCTTAAACCTGCCACCCCCGCATCTCACATGTTTAATGTCTCCCTGCTTACTAACTAGCTGTTAATATCCTTTTATTATGATCATTTTCTGCCTGGACTTTCTGTTAAGCATTAGGACATCCTGTTTTTTGAATGAGTGTGTCTTTTTCGGTACGTTTAAGGATTTTAAGCCACGCTTTTCTTAGGACTTTGGCTCCATAAACAAAATGGTATCCCCTTCAACAGAAAAGTTTTGAAAATTTTGGTAACAAAAGTATTTCACGCTGCTGTATTAACCTACATTAAAAGCTTGCTCGAAATTTACTGCTCCAATTTTTTCCTTCCAGAGGGAAATTAATACAGCACACAGTACAAACTGTAACACAGACAAAATACGGAACTGAGGAATTCCTTTGAACTGACCCCATTGGCTTTTGTTCTTGTTTTCAAACAGATTGCTACACTGTTTCCCTTGTCTTCATACTTAAATCTGTTTGTCCTCACTTTTTACACGAGTGCGTCCATCCTTTTTACTCCATTCTGGAATTGTTGTAATGTATTGCAAAAAGTAGTTTGCTTTGTTTTGCTACATTTAGTGTTGTGTTGTTTTCGGAACATACGTGAAAGATTGATCCATCGATCACAGGAACTGATTTCCAAACACAACATGTATTTTCACTTACATCAGTCCTACTATTTCAACCACAGCGCTGCTACTGATAAGAATGTTGTCGAACAAACCATGCAGTATTAAATACAAAGCGAGTTAAATCAACTGGATTTTTTTCAGTCAAGGGCAATGGCAAGGACACACAAATTATGATGTCATCAGAGAGGTCATTTGGTTTGGGGTAATGGCAACAAGCGTTGCGTTGTATGTGAAGGTAGCAATTATATACTCTCCGAGTAACCATTTAATATTGATTAAGCAGCATACAGACAACAGATTCATCCTGGTTTTAAAACCAAAAACAGATACACACAAAGTCCAAAACAGGGGTATTAAATGGTTCCATAAAATCTGGTGCAACCAATAAAAACGCATTTATGATATCAATCAACATTGGTTGTATTTACATGAAGCAGATGTTCTAAGTACCATTTCAACCGACTCTGCCGAATCTGCCTTATCAATGAAGCTGTTCAATTACCGAACCAACTGTTTTACCAGAACACAATGTAACGAGTAAACGACCGTCTGATTCCTATTTTCTATCTGACCAAACCATACATGTTGGTTGTGTTGTCTGAGTACAGGGCGTACACATCTAAATGATCATTCAAAACGGGTTCAATGTCCCAAGTTTCATCAAGTATGCAAATTTTCATTATCATGTTTGCAAAATTGATGTAACAACTCAAGGCATTACGAGAGATGACCTGTCGGTGCACAGAGCCTTATGCTGAATTAACTAAGAATTCCCAAAGTCTAACACTGGAATACGCAGACATTTTTCCCAGAAAGTGTCTAAAATGATCTGAAATGGCCTGACTCCACTCTATCTGGCTTGACTCTAATCTGTGCGGTTTGACTCTTATCTGTCCAGCATGACTCTACTATTTGCTCTAGTCCATCAGAAAACAAAAAAACCATCTCGTCAAAACGTAAAACCTGAGCCCTGTGTCAGGTACGAGGCTCAATGAAAACGAAACTAGTTTCAATGTCATCAGGCTCGTCACGATCACAATTTTGTAATAGTTTGTGGCAAATAACGACTTTAAGTAAAATGGATACCTTGTACGAGTTTCAGTTCCAGACAGCAGGTTAGTAGGGAAGTATCCATAAGGTGTCAATGATATCTAGAGAAAGCCATGTTGCGTTATATCTGACACATATTTGTGATACGCTTTGTGTTAAAACGATCCAGATAGATAAACAATTTCAAATGTAATAATTGTTTCATAGTCCAATATGTATAATTCCAGTTTGAGAAGGTAAAAATGAAATAAGATAAGGTTAACTAAATATTCTGACAGTTGAACCTAAAAACATTCCACTGTTTATAAATCCCACTTCCGGTTTAAATTCTCATTGTTCCCTCATGTATTACTCGCACTGTGTATAACTAGGGATCCAACCACTGTCCCGTGTGTAGTATTAGTAACTGTCCAGTCTGCTAGCTGTGCCATCGCTGACCCGGTTATCTCACAACCTACAGCTGTCTGTGCATTGAGACATTATCTCTCAGTCATAGACCACACGTTTTGCGTCTATTTATGCTCTATTTAGGAAAATGTCTCTTTGATTGACGAAACAATAATACAGCCTTTTGGCAGCATGTCCATTGAATGCGTATCAGTGGCTCAGTTTGCCTAATTTGGTGGTAACAATCATCAGTAGTGCCTCCTGTTTCTACCGACGAGGAAATGTGTATGGTGTGTCATACAGTGTAACGTGCATGACCAAATTTCAACGTGCCTTTCAACCTTAAATTTGGTAAAAATAGATAGTGTGGTATTTAAACTGACTGAAGTTTACCTTTTAACATATTAAGATAATGTTAAGAAAAGAATTAATTATATATTAATTATCTGTTGACATTTTAAGCAGCATGTTAAATTAAATACAAATGTGCATTTTTGTTGACCAAAAGTGTTTAACACTTGGCAAACTAAAATGCAGCATTTGAAGCAACCATAGGACATTACTTTGAATGATTGCATCATTTAAAGAAAAGGCTGAATGACACATTAGAATAGAATCAATATTTAGAGTGTGTAGGAATTGTAAGGAATTACCTCCCAATGTTCTCTCTGATTAAGACATTATACGCCTCCAATGCACTTCCGGAATAACACGCACCAACGGCTGTGCCTTCCTGGTTTCCTTTGATTTCATATGTAGGTGAATGTACGTACGCCGATAATTCTCAAAAAGAATTTGCCTGAGGGTAAAGAATTACTTGTCGAGTGTCATTCACTGACTTAATTCACGTTCCGACATGAGAATCACCAGTTGCAAACAATGGAAATGACCGAGAATGAATTGAAATGCGATGAAAACACTCAAAAACCCATACCTATTTTTAATGGGTTGTAACTGTTCAACTGTTCAATTTTAGACTGAAGATCACTTGAAAATTCAATAGAATTAGGAGTAATAGATCACGTGTAATCAAAGCTACCATATTATAAAACTTGAAATAATCAATCTCTGAAATCATGAGCTGAAAGTAAAAAGTATCGTGAAATTGGCAATCAGAAAAATTTGTAAAACTGTCTGTAGGCAGAAATAGAATGCAGTGAAGTGTTCTACTATTATAGGAAATAGCTATGCATGGAAGATAAATATTACCATTCAATTCAACAAGTCATCAAAATCCTTTCATTTAAAAGAACATATGAATGCACAGAAAATTGTGCCAGCAGCAGCACAAACATACTGACTGAAAGACATGAACAGTAGATTTAGCTTCACCTAGCACCAGGAAATTTTACATTAAATCAAGATACTGGTCTTCTTCACAAAGTACAAAACCATAAAACAGAATTAAGTGTCACCTGTTGCTCTTGGAGTCTACAGATCAAATAAATCAGGCTCACTTTTGTACCCTATGTCAATATGCATCACACTTCTAAAACCCAACAAAAGCATGAATGGACCAATCATATCTCTGTTTACTCACCACTTACTGGTAATAAAAGTGGCACATGAATGACATGAACTGATATTGACCATTTGTAGAATATAGATGACTGGTCCAGTAGCTCTTAAAAAAATTCAATATGTGAATGTTGAAATGTTGGAAACACTACTATTGTGGTCAACATTATCAAGTAACTGTACTTGTCCCATTACTTTTGCTTACTTATGCAGTATAACCACGGTTGTTGTTATTCTACAATAAGAAGCTGTTACAAGCTGTGGAATTGCAAGCTCAATATCTGGGTTGCCTATTGTTGGACTCTGTGATGTAAGGATCCACTGATCAGTACACTTGGCATCATTAAATCGTTGAAAACCATTACACATTTGTTTGGTTTCTGACTAGAAATGATCGCGAAGTAGTAAAAGACTGCCCGAGTGTGATCTTAGTAATTTTAGATTATATTTAACTTAATTCTAAAACAACAAGAATTTTTATCTGCACAAGAAAATCATTAAGAAAATATGTTAGTTTACATGTATACATGCATACATTTATTTGTACAATGTATCATATTGTGATGAAGATGAATGCACTTTTAGGTCATTACTCAATGGTATAAACTTGAATAGAACTGCTTCTAATTAATTAAATCTTGATTGAAGTTCACAAACAGCTCCCTAGAGCAATGACTGCTCCCTAATTCTGTAACTGAAACACTACACACAGGGAGGTCACGTATTATTTACTCTTGGAAATTAGAAGTACTGGGGATCAACTGATGAATATAATACTCAAACTGAACACTAACAATGGATCAATCTCTAAGGAGTATTGATATTCTTACTGCTGCTTGACCTGATCAACAGTTCAAAACTGACCTGAATATAGATGTCAAATATTTGCAATATGGACTAAACTGCTAGTCATCAGTGGACCATATCCCATGCAAAGTGGGACTTATGCTCTGTCTTCTGAATGATAAGTAAAATGTGCATCTTAGGATACCATAGCTTTAGATACTTCAGCATCTCTCTCATGGAACCAATATAATTCAATTTGAAACAATGGATATTCCTCCTGTGCCTTTCACCTTCACAAATGAAATATTACCTGCCTCATCATTATTTCTTAGATATGAAACATTCCGCCCAAAAAAATCTAATTAATTGATGACCCAAATGTTCCATGCCTCTTCAGTTTGAGAACAATGTAATATTTGAAACAGTTTCTTAAAAGTGCTTCAAGATCTGGCAAAATTCTCTGATGACAAAAACCTTTCATTGCGTGAATAGTCGTTCGGCAATTTCAAGGTAAATCATAAACTTAAAAAAGTGTTTAAAAATGTTTCTTGTGAATCCACACTGTTCTACAGTATAGTGAGAAACACACAGTTAATAAAAAACTGGTCGCAATATAAAATATAATTGAAAAGTTGCTGATGTAATTTTCAATGTTCTACTGTACGAACTGAACCAGATCTCTTTTATAAAGCCTATGTTTACATTCGTCCGTTATATGTTCTTTCCTGCTGAAAATGTCTGATTGATGTGGGTGGATAACTATTGTGAATACTGTGGCCTTCACACTGAAATATTTTAGTATCTACATGCATCTTGAATACATACACAAATATGCAAATACCAATACACTTACAACATCGCTCTGGCATGAAAAAAGCTGTGTGACAAAAAAACGAATTACTTGATCTTGACCAATAAGAAAGGAAAGAAAATCGCATATGCGACGAAAGTTAACAAAGGCTTCATACTACATATTGTACCAGCTGAACCAAATCCCTTATAATGGACATCTCAGTCACGGCTGACACTTGCACCGTATGCACCGCACCACATCCAGTACGTAACCCCCGATCTCTGATCCGTTACCTCCAATCCGGTTTGCTGGTAGAGATCAATCGTTCCTGCTACATTATCGCTTAACGTACGTCCACCTCCACGGTAAGTACCTCCCTTCTGTGGTAAATGACTTCCCCACGATAGGTGTATCAGTGCAATTAATGGCTCTTTTTTCCAATTCTCACTTGACTTGTTTTCCAATTGCTACGCTGAATGGGAATTCCATAACATAAATAATAAGCTAAACTGACTGGTTTTTTTTAAACGAGACAGCATTCTGGATGAGTATCTAAATATCCTTTGTAAGCAGATGTCAGTGGCGAATCTTTTCGGCATTTAAGGTTGTTGATGCACCATGTAATTTATCTAATTAGATTCGGTACATTTTAAGAAATAAACTAAAATTGATTTTCTCTTGTTCTATTGTTTCCATACTTATTTCCTAAGAAGTTGTCTTAAGATACCATAGGGATGTAAACAGTGTAATTCCTAAAACTTATTTGATGAGCTATGAAATTTATCAAGATCATTGTTTAAATGTGTGGACAGATGGTTTAACAAACAATGGAAAGTGGGCATTGTGATGACAATAATGGCTTCCCTGTCAAATAATAAGACACATTTCATCTTGTCATCAGAATCTGCTATAAACCAAGTTTGAAACAGTTAAATTTAATGCTGTTCTTTCTGTATTTCAATTACACACTGTTATCATCTTTTCTTCAGAAATGTTCCAAATTTGACAGATATTTCAATAACTGGACTGTGTCACAATTGAGTTAACATCACATCATATTGTTGATCATTGTTATGTAAACAAGGGCAACAGAAAGCAGGTCTGGAACCTAGTCCCCACTTACTGAGTTACCTCTATCACATCCCAGTCAGCTTGATTGGTGACCACTGGTATAAATAATGACCCCTATTATCGCCCACAAACACCTGTAGAATTGTATTGTTGTAACTGGAGCCAGGCCTTGGGCAATCAGCCAATCAGCATTCAGCAAGGTACTCATGGGGATTAATAACACAAAATGAGGTCCAGAGATTAGGCTGTTTTCAATGCCAATATTGGTACAACACACCAACATCATGGGACCTAAGTACTAGACAGATTAACATACATGTTTTCCTTTTTAGTGAGTATGTAACGTTAAATTGAAGACTTCATGCTAAAGCTGCAGTGTCCATAAAAGTTGCTGTCCAATCACTTGCTACAGTCACCCTTATGTTGATTTAACATTGAATTCATTGACTCGTTTTCCTTTCATATCTGATGTTCCTTATTCTTTTTTTAAGGGGGGGGGCGTAGTGGTGGGTCCTGGTCAACTTTTCTGCAATGGTTGCCCAGAACACAAACCTAGTTTTCCTCCAATACATAGACCCTCATTGTCAGTGAGGGTCAATAACATGTTAACATATAACATGACTTGTGTTGTAAAACCTGTAAACGTGTTTTCAGACCATAACAGTTTTGTCCATTCAGTAAAAATTGACTTACACGATGTAATATTGTGTTCCTAAATAGCACAGCGTAGTCTATTGTTCCGAGGCGGAAATTGTTTGGCAACAATGAATCCACACTTTAATTTTTGATCATTTTAGTTAATAAGACTTACTCTCCAAAAATTTATTTGATCTTGAGACAAAAGAGATTCTTTCTCAAATACTATGTCATGATTTGTACATGTCTACATTAATAATACAGACAAAAAGCAATACTTGAGTTGCGTTAAATCCACTTGTAAAACTCAGACATCGAAAACATGTGTTTTCTGAAAAACAACCAAAATGTTGCTGAGGTCTCATCCCTCAGGTATATACATCACACAAATTTGAGAATGTTTACCGCCCTGATGGCTGACTTATGCTACTTCCCAGCATCCTGTTAAGCTGTTTTCTTGGTAAAATAAACTCTCTGGTGTTTAAGTGAAAAATGACTGAAAGACACCCTGATGCTTATGGTTAAGACATACACAGCCTTGAATCAGCTGAGATAATATTTCTTCTATTCAGCGAATAGAGTACCTATTTCGCTTTACTGAGCAGAACGAGCAAAACATCAGGAACCAATGAATTTCTTGCCTCGTATTGACTGGATGTTATTCTAAAAGTTACAGTTTTTACCTTTAAGTTATCTGAGATGCTCAAACCAAACTAAAGCACAATACCCTTGTTTTTATTTACATTTTCATCAAATTTGTTTTTGAAATAAATGAATTTGAATTTGTGATTACGTTTTGTGAGGCATGGTTTGTTTATGTTTGAATTGTATTAGGCTCTTCTATTCATCTATTTATTTAATTTTGCCATGCTCAGAGAAATAACAAATTTTGAAAAGTAACGCAAACTGACATATTTAACCAAAATGTCACTTGGCCTCAGACGCTATTCAAAATGATTGAAACAAATATGGATATCAATGTAGATACCATGTCTATCAATAATATTACATACCTTTGCAGATTCAACATCAGATTAGATGTTGCTGTGTTATAAATTTCCAAAGCCAACAATTTGTCCCCATTCATACAAATATCCAGTTTAGATTGAGTTCCAACTGTTCAGGTCAATATATTTAATATCCACAAGTAAATCAGATTAATTGCTTTGAGCATGAAATCATATTTGATCATACGTCAGCCATTGGATGCCTGCACTATGTATCATAAATCAAATGTTGTTGTTGGAATTGTATTGATACAGCTAATTTATTGGTATTAATATGGAGGCTTCTAACTTTAACAGACATGTTCCAATGGATACAGTATTTACAGTGGGCACCTTTTGTGGATTAATATATTTTATGTTGATCAATGTGTAGCTTTTTGCATTTCCATGGCAAATCATAAATCATTTATATTTTTGTTCTTTTATGTGTGCAGAAAAGAAAGGTCATATTTTGTTACATTTGAAATATTACAAGGTTTTCACTGAAGAAATATACATTGACTTCTGTATCGTAATGATTTGCACAGGATGAAATTTATTCTTTTTTTAGGGACAATCATAATTCAGTAAGTGTTTTGCATGAGAATACAGCACAATCACGAACTGTTATTGTTCTTAAATTTTTGTCTGAAAAATTCAGCAGACAAACTGTTTTGGGCAGCTTTGTTTTGCTTTTCAAAGCGTTATTTCAAATCTGATGTTATAAATGTCTTTGTTCCCCTATGCATGAAAGATAAAAGGCTGACCATTGCGCGAGTGACCCTATTCCTTTACCCATTTGTACAATGCATCTTGATTGTGGAGAATCTTTAACTGGCATTTAATACACAGAACCCATGTCCCAGGGCCTCTTTGAAGCGGCTTGACTAATTGAGATAAGCTGCTTTCTTTGATTCTTACTGCTTTCCTAGTGCCTAAAAATATTAAATGTATTCTGGGTGAATATCTATCTGAAGGAAACATATGGTCCACACAGAGAAAACTAGGTCAACATCTGGGGCACGGCAGGAATAGAGAATCAACCAGGTTCATAAGCATCAGTGTTTATGCGCATTGGTAATGGAAATACAAATACATGTACTTCAATAAAATGGCAATGAAGCCATACATTAATGAACAGCATGTTCTAAACATGCAATAAATTCAAAGCAGCCGGAGAATGAACATGCCATCAATTCAGAGGATCAAATGTGTGTGTTCAGGACCCTTAATTTTGGAAACAATACGTGGTATTGTTCATGTGAACTACACGTCGTTGTATTGTGGCAAAATTAAATCGAGTTCAGAAGATATTTTTAAAAATAGGCTCACTAATATTACAGTGTGGAATTTTTGTTATTAAACTTACACTTGATCAAATAAAACCATGTATGATGTCACAAGACCAATATTTGGACCTAATTATCAAAGAAATTTTGGATGTTTTTCATTTAAAAAGTATAGCAACGAACATATGATAAACTAATCATGTCACTCATTTCTTTTTATTTTGCAATCTTAACAAAATTCCCTCCTCAAGAGTATTCTTTTGAATCCCCAAAAAATAGTGAAACTTTCAAAGCACCGTGTTTGTAGGCCACCTTGAGTTTTATAACGGGTTGGTATCTATCTGAAATGCACTCTTACTGAGGTGACATCTACTGTAAATCAGCCAAAATTTCATAACGCGGTCATAAAGGCCAGTTCCATTCTTTTCTCACCATGGCCTATGAAACAGTGGTGGATATCACTGTTCGAAGAGTTATGTCCTACCAACTCCTCAGCAATGTGATTCTGCAGGATTTAATCAGTGAAGGCATGGGATGACCAGACATTAGCGGCTAGGATGGATGGTTATCACGGCGTGTGTATGACAGTGTGGAAGGGCCTTCATTACTGTAATCATCAAATGTTGTTCTCTCGGGACATGGTTCTCAACACCTCAGGAATGGGTGATAAAGCACATTGTTTTGCCGCATTAGTGGATCTAAATTGTGCTGTCGTCAGCGTGATACACAAAGACAACAGGCAATATGCTAGACGCATACATATTTAATGTCATTGTCGACTAGCATCAATTGGTACGTGAGGCGGAGTGAATGCAAAGAGCAAGCGAAAGCTTAAAGCCATTTCTATTACATTTATTTCATTGAATAT
>JBCAUI010058887.1:0-36651 GCA_038406195.1 Haplosyllis anthogorgicola | reverse complement strand
TGACCATTCCACTGGATAGTACTTGCATCATTGAAATAAAGTCATCCAGAATATTGGCTGCATCTAATCTCTTAATTAGAGGATATAACATTGATGTATTCGTCATAATAGTTTTGACATATCTCAAATAGCTGAAAATATGACATTCACATGTTTTTTCATCACGATCTTCAACAAGTACATCACCACTTTCCATGCTATTGTTGATACTTTGAGTTCTATCATCATCTTCATCTTTAGATGAAGAAATTGATTTGCTTCTCTTTATTGGAGAACTCATATTTTGGACATCTGCAAAATGTCTCTTCTGCAAACCTTGTGAAGCACCAAAAATATTCTGAACAATTGTATTTCTAATACAGTTCATTTTATCATCCCAGTTTTGTGTATTGTCTACATTTTCAGAAGAAGGAGACTGAGGAACATTTTCTGTATCAGAAATTCCATATGCATCTGTTTCAGATCCTGCACTCCATTCATATGCTTCAGTTTCAGAATCATCTGTGACATGAGGATGTATTTTCTTGGACAAACACTTTGCTTTTTTAAGCATTCATTGTTTTAAATCTTCTTTAGCTTTCACATTCAATTTTTTTGAAGCTAATTTAATTTGCCATCTATAATTTGCAAACAACTTATTTCTTAATCTTTCCTCATCAAATATTGTAGTACCATCCATATTTGTTGCCATTCATTTAACCTAGAAAAATAAACAAAACACCTGTAAACATTAAAGTATAAATGGAGCACATTCTTCCCTATTAATATTATAATCAACCATAAACTTTATACTGGAGAATAAAAAGGAAAATATAATTTTTGGCCAAATACTTGAAAATTTCACTATAAAACATACCTACATTGCATTATATGTTCAATTTATATATTTTTTTTCAGTAAATTTATAGATTTACATACATTGAAAATCCGACTTTTTTCACTCAATCAAAACACCTAATTATGTGATTTATATTGACTAAAGGTTTTCAATTATATTCTCTACATTATAAATTATGCATTACAAATGGAAATTTGGGATATTGCATAAAAAAAATAGTTTTTTCCAATTAAAACAAATTACATTTTGGACTATTTACAACAACCCTTGAAAATGACATCAATTGACTTTATTCAACAATAAACATAGAATATTTACAATGTAAAACATACTTACTACATACAGTTAGTAATATAGCTTCAAAAATATTCCACAAATAACAATAGAACTAAGAAATAAATGATTTTCCAAATTTGCAAAACAAAATGGCAACTTCCGTTTCTGCTCCAGTTTACGTCATTGTTTACAGTATAACGTTTATAGAATTCTCAGTTCGGCCACCGTGGCTTAGCCAATTATTCAACAATGCTGAACTAAAATTCTGTGCACTTGATACACAGATATATACATTTTCTGCAAGGGTGAACATAGCATAATTGTTGTTATGGTAAAATAGTAGGGACATTGATTAGATGATCCTTTTCTTCTACTCGAACTGAATTATATTTCTTTCATACAATTATCTCTTGTGTCATAGGCTGATAGAGGCACCAGGGTAGCACTGATCACAGTCCAAAATATGTCTGTTAGATCAGATTATGAAATTACTGTTTATAGTTTAGCGCCCGCAACAATTGAATTTCATGCTAAGCTCATTCAATTCGGTGCTTAACTTTTGATAGTAATCCCATGATCTGCAAGGCAAAGGAAAAGTACAATGTGAAGTTATATTGTTTGGAAAATGAACTACAAGTCTCGAGCTGTACAGACCCTCTGTTTCACACTTTGGAAACATTTGTCGATAACTGACATAAATCTTACTGACATTCGGTAGCAATTGATTAATTTAGGAACTTAAGTCGATATGGAGCTAAGCTTCTTTGGCATCATCACATGAAGGTGAGAATATCACTCACAGTAATTGTCTTTTCTGTGTCAAATTAGAAGTGTCTAGATTTATAGCAATTACATACATTGAAAAATGTAAATTAGAGAGAGGTTGCTGTGATCAACTATGTTCTTAGGTCAAGCATGTACAAACAACGATAATCATAAATGACCACAGTGACAGAGCTTTTGTCCAAACTTACAGATCAGAGGATGGAATGGTTAGTTAAAGCTCTTACTTTTGAGAACAATAGGTGCTTTTGTCTGAGTATGAAATTTCATTGACGCAGAATGAAGTCAATTTCAGAAGCTGTTAATCAATTTTAATTAACACAAGGTAAAACAACAGTTTACATTACACAAAAATCGTACCCATTGTGTACGTAAGGATATTTTAGAGAGCTTCCGTAAGGTATGGTGTTAAAGTTCGGATACGATTTTTTAGTACTGATCCACAATAGACAGCTCTGTACCTGCTAGTCAAAAGTCTTCTTGTTTGCTACTTCTAATAATGTTGGGAGGATACTAAAACAATGTTTCAGAAATAAGTAGGGTTTGTCATGCATAGGTTCCTTATCTAAAAAGAACTGTGTCTTAGGATTTCACTTTTAGTCTTCCGTCTCTCTTAATTACCTCTAAAAGTGATCCAAGATCTTGTATTTTTCACTGCTGAGTCACTGATATCGTGACAGACAAAACAAGCGTTTCCATTAAGATGGCATAAGAGAAAGTTTAATTCGTTTTGAAATAACGGAGGCTCAAGCCGAGCTGTGCATTTCAACGCATCTTACACCCAGAAGAATACACCTGGAATTTTATTATTTCACGGATCTTGCACCAGATAAATAATTCAGTATGAGGTCGCATAAAATCGGGATAGAGAATTTTTGAAGAAATAAAATTAAGAAATGTCAGACCCCATCATTTTAGTAAGGTAACGAGAAAGGTGACGTGACGGATCACTGACCCTCATGCCGTATTTAGAGAATTGTTTGAAATGCCCAGAAATGCATTTTCTCCAGTCCGGGTAGGGTGGGGGGGGGGAGGGGGGGTCCTGGCCACCTTTTCTGCAATGGCTGCCGAGAACACAAACCTAGATTTCCTCCAATACATAGACCCTCATTGCCATTATGGCATGAAGGTCAATTACAATGAGATGTCGCCATTGTGGAAGATACATTTTGTAATGTGACAGGATGAAAACACAACTTGAATTCTATTGTTTTAGCACGAGTGACAAGCTACATCCATGAACTAATGAGTCCGATTAAACAAAACAGTTTGTTGATGAGTGTCAACGGGTTTAAAATGTTTGCATGTTCGAACTTAGCTTTATGGCGTAACATGCTTGACTGATATCTGGTACACAGCACAATCTCGCACTGAAGTGCTGCACGACACAAATTTGATTGTAAGTACTGCCTTAGTTATTACTGAATGATTGATATGATTGGTGATTCTTTTAGCAATAGACTTGATGAATTGGTGATTATTTTTCCATTCCACATCTGATCACAAATGGACATGAATGAAGCCATTAATCACAGTGGTAGATTTACGGAGACGTAAGCAGAAATACAACTGCAACTGACACACGAGTCAGATTAAATGAAATGACAAAACGGAAAGGAGCATGATCTCTTTAGAATATCTTCAAGAAAATTGCACATACTAGATCTATGTTATAGATGGCATTTGTTGTAGTTTACAGGGCCACCTAACTGACAACACTCAACAAATGTTTAAGACAAACATCTTAGATTGAATGAAATTTGTGCAGGTCATGAAATTACTATAAAATTTTTAACGCCCCACATCAATTGAACTTCACGCTAAGCTGTTGAGGTGAATAATATCTCAGCGTGCAACTCTACTGACAGATAATAATATTTCATGATCTGGGGAGACAAATTTCCAAACTTATATGGAATATAAATATGGAAAGAGTACCTGAAAATAAAGTCAAATACAACAGTAAAATTTGTCTTTTGTTCATACACAAACCAACCAGATAAACGTTTCTCGATACAAACTTGACAAAGCTATTGCAGCGTTTATGCGCAGAATCATAGTGTGTACCACACACTTTGCTTAATAAATAACATACATTATGCCTTATTCTTTAAGGAAACACGATATTGTGGACGATTTCTAGGAAGAGCTTGCAGTAAATTATTCTGACCCTTTTATTGTTCCAATCAAAGGAACGAATGATTACAATCCACAAGAAAGAGATTGCTCCATCTGTCATCTTGTTCAATGTTTCAATTCATTAGCTTCTACATTGGTTGTATGAAAAATTTAGCTTTTGCTGCAGAAAATGCGGAAACGGAAACTTTTTCCCAGTAGACTTAAATTATGTAACACGTACTTACTTTGCAAATAAGAATACGTATATTGCCTGATACAGTACAAGAAGATCATATCAAACATTTTGCAACGTTCGACGTTTTTGTGTGATAGGCTTATGGATCGTGATTTTGGCTTGTATCTTAGCAAAGCATGTTTAGGCGGGTGAAAGTGGCAGCACCGTCTAGCCTCGTTTGCGGCAAATGACCGCCAATCCGTGGCCGTCTGAACTAGATACGGTATCTAATGGGAGCTCCCTTTTGATTCCTTTTATGTCCGCGATTATTACGATTTTATTGTAAAGTGCCGTTAACACTACAATTTATCGCAGAAAGTATGTTCAGAAAACGACAATCATTGGCAATAACGAAGAAGATAACAAAAAAAGATTGCACAAAGTGAGCGGAGTGAATCATGCTTCGGGTGGGGAGATATCTCACAAGTTCGCATACAAAAATCTAGCCCCAATAAAGCAACTTGGAAACGTATAAGACAAAAGAGAGAACAAAAGAATTCCATTTCTATTGTTCCTACAGAGTTGATAAGAATTTTATTCTCTGACAGTCTAACAGATCGTGAAATCACTATCAAAAGTTGACGTCCGAATTTAAATAACTCAGCATGAAATTTTCAACTGACTTTCAAGTTGAGTTATTGAAATTCGGACGTTAACTTTTAATAGTAATTTCACGATCTGATGAAGCAAAAAGTTCACTGAATGTTGCAGCATATGAATTTTATAAATACAAATCAAGGAATTGCTGTTAAAAGTTAAGGGTACAGAATAAAGGAGGAAACAAAACAATTCCACGCTGTGCTTTTGAATTTTGGCTCTTAACTTTTACTAGGAATTTCTTGATTTGAATCACAAATTTAGAGATCAGCTCGAGAAATTCCTATCAATTTGGAAACGTACAGAACAAAAGAAGGAACAAATGAATTCCACCCTGTGCTTTTGATGTGCTATTGTTCCAAAATTTCACCCTCTGTGAAAAAATACCTTATATGTGGCATGTTGGGTGCAGTTTATGTGATTTTCCTTAATATTTCAGGAAAGGGTAATTTGTATGAAGTATGGAAGCAGTTTCTTTGACCTGTGAAATTATATCAGGCAACCATTTCATTTTTCTAATCAAGAGACCATGTTATAAGGAATCTGACTATCCATCATGTTACTCAACGCTCACATCCAGAATAGAAAATATCGAACTATTGATATATTTTTAAATATATTACTCATCGGACTTTTCCCTTCACTATTGAGACACAAATTCTTTGTAAGCGTTTTGTTGAGAATAAATTTTGTTGCCTGTATGTGGACAGCGTTAATCACTGAAACAAAAACCATGTTGGAAATGTTAAGGGGACGGGTAAAAAGCTAAAATTAAGTCTCACTGCGTACTGTACTAACATTACATTATATTATTAATTGAATAGTTGATTTCCAAACTACACTCAACACAGCTTATTTTTACTTCGTCACTTTATGGATGTTAGATTTTCATGCAAACATATTTCGTATGTGACAGAAAATGAGTCAGTCTCAAGGCAAAATAGAGAACTTTGTCTTGGTACATTAGATACAGATCCATAACTTCCTGTATCAGAATTTGTGCCAAAGTGTCACAGTAAGGAGATCATAACACTGGCTTAATATCAATTCAATAAAAGGCCTCCAGAGAGTATTGAGTGTACTTAGATGAAGCTATTGTTTCTCCCTTGAGGCTTTATTGTGTTAGACATATGCTCTGTCTAGGATTTCAGCAGTGGCACTTTTCGTTACTGCCCCTGTCGCCATCATCAATTTGATACCACTTTAGCTGACAGCAGAGACTATCAGTACAGTAAATCAAACTCAGCACATTTAGAAAGTGAAGATATAGGTGTACATATTTCTTCCTTTTTTTCGTAAAACCTTACTAAAATAGTCTTAACCTGAGTGTTTGTATCTTTGTCAACCTCGATCTAAATGTCTGTTTCGGCAGGGTACAAAGTATGACATACAAAGCGCGATTTTATGTCTTAAGTTGTGTAGTGGTGTGTTGAACTGCAATGGTGAAGCATGAGAGTTTTCTGCCGCCCCACAATTGTGGCAGCACCCGACGGGAAATAAATACACGCTACACTTCAGTCTCAACAGACAACCCATCAACTTTAATACTTCATCGTAAATTTGTGTGCCAAATCAACATCAGAATACAAACTATACATTATCCCAGTATTTTTGCAAAAATGAAATATTTCTGTTATTTCAAGTTAATGATTGAATCAATGTAAACCAAAATTATTGAATTTCATAGTTTTTTTCTGTGGTTATGTTGAGATAGTTTGAAACAGAAACATTAAATTTTTACAGTAAAAAAACAGCATAAAGTGAATTGATGATATGCACTTTTAATGCTTTAAAATCAGTGCTGCATAGTTTAACTCATTTGATGTAAGGATAATGTAGCACAAGTTGTAAGCATAATTTTGATTTATGTTATTTGTATTATTCACTTGAATTAGCGACAAGACAGAACATTGAAAAAATACACGGATAACATACATTTTGCATTGTAATGAGCGTCAATGAACCACGAAAACCGACACTTTACTTAAATTGAGGGGAAATCTGTTTTGGACACAAGGATTATCTCAATCACACCCAAACTGTGTCGTGTAGGGTTTGTTATAGGCGGAAAATATACTTCTCAACTCATTCCAAGTCGTCCATAGTGACCTAAAAATAAAAGAAGTCAATGTACAAGATTCTTATGTCCTCTCTTTTGTTCTAGACGTTTCGAAACTGATACAAATTCCGTGTACTAATGACCATCAGTGCTAACGTTACACATTTCAAACTTCATTCTCAATCACATAGCCCACTTTAGTACTCAAGACCTTCACACGTAATATCAATGGACCATAATTTCCTGTCTTTTTAGTTTGCTTGACAAGTATGTTTGCGGCTTAAAATGATTGCTGCTCTTATCAATCGATGGACAGGCACATAAAGGCCTCCAATTCTCTTACCAAAACACATTCATAGGCACTTAGGGTCTCACTGCTTATGATGTTATTTTCCATATTAAGAGTTACTGCCATAGATCTACCCTGTTTACCCATGAAAATGGCTGCTTAAGGTAATCTATGTACCCAGGACATAGTCGATGAATCGCTGACATAAATAACTCATGTTATGTCCTTCTTATACCACATACCAAGATTTCAAAATGTTACAACAGAACAGCACACGGAATTTGTATCAGTTTTGAAACGTCTAGAACAAAAGAAAGGACATGAATTTCACACTGTGCTTTTGATGCGCCATTGTTCCCGAACTGATACGAATTCAGTGTACTGATTCTCCTTGGACTGTTGTTCAATAGAGTTCTTGCTACAGTGAATTTCTACTGCAGCTCGAAAAAAACTTAAAACTGGAATATTTCTGAAAAAAAAGGATTTTACGCCATCTGGTGACATAAGTACAGTGTTGAATTCTGTACATTGTGTCAATATTAGGATAATAACATTTTCAATCTCTGTTACCCGTTTTAGTAACATATCTTCCACTGAGATGTTTAGTTTTCATCACTTAACATCCACCTCTGCACTGGGCCTACTTTCATTTTAGAATCAGATGAGAAATAATTACAACGTATATCAGCGTAGTCTTTGTTATTGCATAATGTCACGTAGATAGGTCGTTTAAACATTAACAATACTCTACTCCACAAGGTTTGAATATACTTGTAGTGGAGCGTGCGGAATATCAGGTGGCGAACAGCTACCTGACAAAGCAAACCTTGTCACTTAATGAACTGATAACATATTAAGGTAAGGCAGAAAGTGTAATCGTTGCGTGTATGGTCTGCATTTAAGATAATCCTCTTCTCTATATCTCTTTGAAGATTAAAACAAGTATGAATGACAGCAATGCGTGTACTCAAAACTACATTTTCATCTTTCGGTACGAAAAGGAGTATGTAACATAAGCGCATCTGTGTCCATGGACAAGTTAATGGTTGCAGTGTCATAATCTACCTTCTGTACTGTCTCTGTAAGCACTACATATCTCACGTGTATCGCGTGCTAAATCTGTTTAATAGTTGAAACATGCACACATGCATCTAAACGAAAATATACCTGGAATAATATAATACAAATACAAATAAACTCAAATGCAACAGAAAAAATAGTATCTGAAGTTAAGATGTATCATCTCAAAAAAAACTTACACGCTGCAGAACAAGATAATCCTTTTAAAGCTATAACACAGTACTTAATATGAACTATATTTTTACCCTTTTTACCCTATTCATATGAATTTCTCGCAACAAATTTAACCTGTCATCCCTTAAGACGGAATGGCTAAAACCTTGTTTATAAACAAACAAACAAGAGAGACGCTTCTGGATATAAACACGACAAGACTCTTGCGGCGTAACTTATCATACATGATTCTGTTTTATGTGTCCAGTGACAACATGTTCATTATGTATGTGCGTGGTAATTTTGACCAAAGACAATTCAGTTTTTTCCATATTATTAGATGTGACATTGATAAGGAAATAGAGGAAGAGATAATTTGTATGAACAGTGGAACAAATCTCTTTGACATGTGTAAGGCTATCAGACAACCTTTTTATTGTTCCAATCAAGGGACCATGTTAAAGTCAATAGGGAAGAGATCTCACTATCCATCATCCATCCCCATTGCTCACATTCAGAATAGTAATTTTCATGAAGTGACAAACAGCGAGTTGAGACTGTTGCGCAGCTTCCATGCGAATATTATCCCAAGTAAGTGGATCGTTGATATTTATAAAAAAATATATATATTTAGCATAGTTAAGGAAAATTACGAAGTCCTGTGATAACAAAATTTTAAGTATACGCAAAACAAGACTGGTATTTAGACATTCGAAACAGGTAGCTTTTCTCTGAAGTTACCACGAATGATTAGCGACATTTTTATTAGAAGCTGCTGAGGGGATCAAAAGGCAAACTGTATTAAGGACTAATTAACTCAGATTTACTAAGGACACACGAACACTCGTGGGAGTCACTTAATACTTACAATGAATTGCCAAACATCGAAACATCACGATATTTATGGTAACATTGATAACATTTGGCAAGTTGCCTGAACAGAAACTCATTTGTTTGAGATTTGCAGCATGGTTATACATTATGAATAGCGTCCACTTTATTTTGGAACAGGTATCCATGATTTTTATTTATTATTTAAATGAGTGATGCCCACATAAAAGAAAAGGCTTCAGAAATTATGTATCTACACAGTGAGATTGTGTCTGTGTTTCAAAGGGAGATTGAATATCATCATAAAGCAAGACTGTCTTTTGAAAACTGGCTTTTATCGGCAAGACGAATAGGGCACTGATTTTGTTCGTGGTGGATCAATGGTTTTGGTCTGTTCTGTTTTAAGTCGAGGGGGGCGCTATCAGACAGGAAACATGTTTTGCCAAAAATTACAATTTACAGGAAAACTGTTGTATGTGTAAATTCTTTTTGTTCAATACGATTACCTCTCTTGAATTTTCTATCAATTTGTGAATATTGGAGAATGTTTCAGAGCAAACACAACTGATGCGAACAACACACTGGAATGCTACTGTAGGTAGTTTCATCCTCTAAACCGGTTGATAAATCTTATCTCAATTTTATTGAAAATTTATCATTTTGAGATAATTTTGACATAAATAGTACATGCACGGTTGTTTATTCATCAAAAAGCGAAGCTTGTAGACTTTCTGTACAGCACTAATACCTTTTTAGCATGTACTGCCGAGTAAATTCTCTATAATAGGCAACAAGGTTCTTTGAGATAAGGGTTGGCCTAAAGCATCTGTAGCCTTCAACCTTCTTTGTTGCTATTATGTCTGGTACTAATCAATTGTTACACTAACATTACCTGATTCAGTAGGTATTTCCTGTTTGAAGACAAGAAAGACAGTGTGCTTGATTTTCAAGCTTGTTGTTGTTTCACAATGCAACATTTTTTTCGTTCTTTACGTAATTTATAGATAAAGATAAAATCAGATGAGGTAAAATCAGATAAGGAAATCCCCATTAATTTTGTAACGATGCAATTTCATGCTGTGCTTTGTCCATGTCACTAGCACAGTGTGGAATTATTTTGTTTCCGAAAGGTCAGAAATTTTAGTCTATATTTCTCATGATCTGCACACTGCATTTCCTTCAGCGTGAAGATAATATTGAGTTTAGGGAGTTCATCGAAGTCCATTTTGCAGTTGAAAATGAAAACAAAATTCTGATGTACTGTGACAAACCAAGTTTTCCTATTCAGTTCAGTTACCATAAAAATGAAATCAGATGCCCGGACTAGCATTAAATGCCTCAGTGTCTCTGTGACGACTCCTAACTTTTTGCGCAATGTACTCAAAGACAAACTTTCAAGGATATAAGTTACATCCCTTAGTTTATGTTACACGACTGATTGCATGCTTACCCGGTTTTTTTACTTTATATGTAATCTAATGTAGTTTATCGAAATTGCACAAGCGAAGGACACCCCTTCCAAAGGTATACACAGATTATATTTTATGTGAGGCAGCACGTGTAAGATGTATTTTTTTGTGAACAATATAATCTCGCGCTGTGTCTTTGAAGCAAACGTTACAGCTGCTTGAATTTCTATTGTTTCGAAATGAAGAGTTGTGAACAAACATTTCATATTAGGCTTTGCAAAATCTCAATTCCCGATAGCCAGAGTAAAAGTATTTCCTTGAGCTGTAATTGTAAATTCCATTGGACGAGATACAAAGTGTTACTTGGTTGATTATATTCAATTTATGGTGATATATTTGGGTTGAACATAACAAATGTTTGATGTGCGATCCAACACGGAACTTACAGCTTTTACATGTGTCTATTTAGCAGGTGGGAAGGAAAAGAAATAATTTGCCGTCTAGCATTGAACATTTCAAGCGGAATACTTTCTCTTGAAGGGCTTCATTCGCCCAGTGTAAATATGAAAATGTCAGAAGAGTATTAGAGTTAATGAGATAATATGTGTGTGTGTGTGTGTGTGCGCGCGCGCGCGAAAGAAACAGTATTCACGCTGTGTAGTATATACTCCCAAATCACCTCACTTCTCTTTTGTTCTTTTCCCCAATCTTGGCTATTTTTGTACATTGACACCTCACCAAATGTATTGGGATATGATTGCTGAGCTGATGGATATCACTTGTGGATATCCTCGTGACCTTCTGCCTGCCAGCACTTTGATGTCACTTAAATCAGCAGGAAGTAATTTGTTGTAAAACTGAGCATTCAAACCAGAAAACACTTCACTTGTGTGGATTCATCTGTTTGATTATCACCGCCAGATGTACGAGGAATCAATATTGGATATTAAGTGTAGCAGCAGAGGTAAAAGGTGACAGTCAACAATTGTGGGTATGACAAGAACACCAAACGAGTATATTAAGTCTCTTGTGGAAACAGATTCAAAGTTACAGTCGTGGATTCCCAACACATTCATCAATATAATAACAAATATAAGACCCACAATGTGTCACGTTGTTGACCGGCAAAGGATCATGGGATGCCACCTCATTAACATAATTTATGTCTGGTAGACTGACCCCACCCCCCAGCCAGACTGACCCCCTTTCTTTCTCTCCATCCCATCCAACAGACGGGTTCCATCTAGTATTTTATATTATTTGAAACATTTTACAACAATCAGTTAATACTTTGAAAAAGAGGTTTTGAATCCCAGGGAATCATCATCATGACATGCTGTACAGAACAGGTATATTTGATTAATTTGATTGCCACTACAATTACTGATAATGGGTTTTACTGGGCATGCCTTATCTTTATCAATATAATTTCATTATACCTCCCAATCAATGGAAACATCACATATCAATTTGTAATCCAATGTAACGGTATATCGTTATTTGGTCCCTATTACATGTTTAAAATGGAAATGGAAAAATCTATCACAAAAATTCCAACTTAAAGCCGCCTGATAAATCAAATTACCGTATTGCTTAATGCATCATTATTGTTGTTTGTCAGTTTGAAAAAGTAAGTTCTCTATGTAATTGTCCGAAACATGCTAAATGCATAATGGTCAAATGGTAAATATGAAAATGACATCACGTGTTCATTCAGTTTTTCCGAGAAGTCTTGCAATATAATTTTAGTGCTCATGTGCATGTATGTTGAGTTATGGTAAAATGAATACGACCAAGCTTTCTTAAGCGTTATATTCGGACAGGTTCCGAGAGGGAAAATATAATTTTAGCTCTTGAAAAGACCTGTGAAGTCACTGGGAAAAATAGTAGAGACAATGTCCTCCGATAAAAACTACCTTCGTAGCCAGTGTTCCATTTTTCTGAAACCTTTAGAGTACTCGATACAATGCAAGTCACATATTGATCACTTACGTTTCATCTGTGCATGCACACTTTACAAGACAGTAGCGTAGTAGTAAAAGCTGTACTTACTAAATGACTGTGAGTTTCTTTTATTTGTCTTGACCAAAACCCAGTTACACAGGGTAACTTTTTGTTCAACTAATTGCACATATTTTTACTGGCACGACCTGTCTATTAAGCAAATTGCTCATTAGTTTAATTGGCAACAAACTTGCTTGCAGTTACATTGAGTGCTGACAAGATACCATGAATACAAAGACCAAAGAAATTATATCGCCATTGAAATACATGGCATTTTGGGAAATATATAAGTACTATACTTGTTACATTCTAGCTTTAAATTCACGGAAAACATGACAAAGAATTGTTGATAAAGATTCAATAAATACACCTGTTTTTCCTTATCAACATTATTAGTGCAATTTCACAAGACAATTTAAAGACCGTCAAATTTATTCGATGTTTTTCTATTTTTGTATTACATATTTAAAGTACTTGAGATGCAATCATACTTAATTAAGCCAGTACAACAGTCATTTTACAGACAGAATCGTATTAACAATGACATTTGTTGTTTCATTGCCTCAACCATATCGTTGTGTTTCTTCATAACTTGAAGATATTGTGACATATGCAGGCTAATTTTCTTTCTGCCTTTTGATTCTCGCAGCTAGCTGGAAAGATCTGTTCACCATGTATCAACATTTTGTATTCAAATTAAAAGCAACACAAGTTATTTTGTGGTACAGACGCGGTACAACCTTCCAATGTTCCCAACCTGAATAACACTATTTTTCTGAAGCGAAGTGGGGAGAAAAACCCTGTCCAAGCATTTGTGTACAAATGAGACAAGCACTAGAAACAACTTGATTCTTATATTTATTAGAATAACATTAAAACAGGAGATAATAACATTTTATTTATAAAATATGTGATAAAATAAATTGGTAAGTCAGATATGTGAGCATAGTGTTACTTTCATAACTAAATCATAGCAGGTAATGCGTTGTGCAATTCCAGTTAGTATGTTTTCTACCAATTCCATTTAACTTAGGAATACATTTTAAGTTGAAAGTGATATGGAAGGTAAACGTGTTCATGGAAAACTTAAGTCAATACTGATATAAATCTGAGAAATGTGAAATTCCAAATATTTATTAATGAAAAACACACATCTACGTTTAGATAGTTACAGATAATATCAGTAGTTGACTACACGTCTTCACATTTCCCAATTCAGGAGTGGCGCTTACGTTTATATTCCTTTTGTGGACTCATCTGGTTGCTTCCTACTTTCATGTGACCTCAGAAGTCTTTTGTAATCTGGCAGGTGAGTAAGCGAAGCTGAACACAAAGCACATTATTAACACCACCTAATTGAGCTACGACCTTCATAAAAGGACTGAGGTATCAGATCCACTTGCACTGCGGCATTCGCTGTTTTGCAGGTATGAACAATGGTAGCCCTGGGTTCTGGGCTGGAATCACTCTGTTCTGTAGCATCCCTTTCACGTCTGGAATTACACTGTTCTGGTCTGTTAGTTTCGTGCAAATTATCAGTTATATCAGGCATATTGGAGATATTGCTTTGAGGACAATGAAATGTGATCATATTATCTGTCATGCTGATCGGTGTATAGTTTAAAATATCCACTGGACCATATCTGTGCACCGGAGAACAATGAGGTGAATCTCTTGCCTCCAACATCCGTGACGTTAATGGCGGATAGAAGGTATCTTTAACTTTTCTTCGATGTGTTGGTGAATAATGAATGGTATCTACTATCCCAGATCGATTGGTAGGGGAACAATGAATAGCATCTATTAAAGCAGGTCTATGAGTAGGAGAACAATGTGTAGCATCTGCTACTGTAGGTCTATGGGTTGGAGAACAGTGAATAGCTTCCATGGTTCCAGATCTGCTACAATGAGTGCTATCCAGTATTCTTGATCTGTGAGTTGGAGAGAAATGGATAGTGTCCATAGTTCCTGATCGGTGAGCAGCTGAATGGATACTATCCATTGTACCAGATCTGTGGGCTGGAGAACGGTGAATAGCATCCATTGTTCCAGATCTACTTGCAGGTTCACAGTGAGAGGTTTCCATTATTCTTGGTCTATGAGTGGGTGAACAGTGGATTGCCTCCATTGTTCCAGATCTAGATCGACTGGTTATGGAACAATGAATGCTATCCATGGTTCCAGATCTATGTGTCACTGAGTTGCAAAAGCTATCTCTCATTCCAGATCTGCTTGAACACTGATACAAATCTACAGATCTGGGTCCCAATCTATTTTGATATGACCTGAATTCAGGATCCAGTGAAGTTGAAGGAGTTACATCCTGATGGAAGGCGTTGTCATTGCGGAAAGTCTCTACGGTTTCTGCTTGGAATATGGACGAATATGATGGCGGCAATCGCCCGGCCACAATAACTGTGGATGGGTCGGCAGTTGGATTGCCCAACACAGTTGTAACATGGAAGTCACTAGGATCTGAGTGATGACAACATGAGCACCAATACTTGTAGACATGTTGAACGCATTCAATAATTGAGCCTACCCAACAACAGAGTAGCACAGCTCCAACCAGTGATCCAACAACGATGGCAGCTATGAGACCCGTACTGAGCCCATCTGAACCTGAAAAGGACAATAAGTAACATAAGCAACCACTTATCTCATGGAACTTTCTTTTATTGTAATCAAATACTTTTTACCTTGTCACAGCTTCATCTGGTAATCGCTTTCATCGCTACATTCATCTGTATGAGTTTGAGGGACAGTGCTTTGAAAAGTATACTTCGGTTCGTAATGAGTATTTAGATATGGTTTGAGTACCTGAATGAGTACTTACACTGAGCATACTCCTTGTCCTCATCACTGCCATCTGGACAATCTGTAACATTATCACATGTCAAGGTCACGTTTATACATACTCCACTTAAGCACCTGAACCAAGTGTCATTACACCAAGGGTAGTCTGTCGGTGAAATAGACAGTACATGTAATTAATAAATACGAAACTGAGAAAAGTGTTAGTCGCTGCTACTCAAGCTAGATTGTAAATCAAATAACGTTCTTAAAGGCAGAAAGCGAATCATTTTATTAGCAAATGTGACAGGACAATTTTAAAATGATAATTCCTAATTGTCAGCCTGCGATAGTTCACAGAACATTTCTAGCTACAATGTAACTGTTGTATGGACATTGTAATGTTCAAAACATAAATAGAATATTAAATGCTTTTAAAGGGAATATTTTAACAAACTTAAAGTTTAAAAAAGTAATACACTGAATACAGAATTATAGGTTATTTAAAGCAAATTACAAATTATTTGCGATGCTATTACGCAATTTAGAATGTGCATCTCTTTTACGATCCGATTGGTACAACATGTTTCGCCATAGAAAACTATGCAATATTTTTGGTCCTTATTGGCACAGTATGTTTTTCCATAGAGAACAGTCTGTATTGACTTTAAACAATTGGATATAATACTTAAGCTGCTGTCTATAGTCTCACAAGTAATGAATATAGGATTACTATAGATTCGAGGTGCCGCACTGACGATGAAGAACAATAAAATGAACAACAATATCTATCCCTCGAGACGCATTGATGCTGTTTTCTTCACTATTGGCATCACAGTCTTCTACCGGTAATGTGCATTGTCAATGGGAATCTATGTCTCCACAAAAAAGTATTCCATAATTGATACCGCTTCTCTCTATCCAGTGGACTAATATACCAAACCTTTCCAGGGCTCCAAAGGTTCTGTACGTAAAAGGTTGCTACTTATCAATTAATCAGCCGTGCGACCTTATATTATCAAGCAACAAATGACTTTATCAATAGTAATTGATGCCAGTTTACCGCAAACTGTAGAAGGAATACTACCGCTGTTTTATGGCAAGAAAACGGGAGTGGGATCTTATCCAGACAACTGAATTACTGGTATTAAATTATGATAGATTCTGGAGACTAAACTGCAATTCGAATCATCGTGGAGTGTTGGCCAAGATAATTTTTTCTATTTAAACGTTAGCTTCAAATGTTTCATCGATAACGTTTGTAAATGTATCCGTCATTTCCGACGATAATTAAAAAAGATATAGTTATTACAATATGCGCTGAATCAATATCAGACATATGCAATTTGTCATATGTCTGACGTACGCTTCAAGTGAGTTGTGACAATAAAGCAAACAACTTCACAGTATAAGTAAATGAATCAACTTCATAGTAGGTCTACTTACAAAAAAACCACCTTCATAGTACTAACGAGCAAACACATCTAAATATTGGAGTGTAATGTCTGTCAATTAACTAGAGAACTGAGTAGATGTGGTTCATGCAGTACTCAAACTGGTCCCAATTAATAAGGCAATGAGTCCAAATGACAATTCTACACTTAAGAGTTAAACAGAAGGGACCCAACATCGGAACCAATCACCTAAAATAAATATGCTTCTTGCTAGATATTGATTACATAAGTAATTTGCACTTTGCCACCTATTGCTTCACAAATTAAGAACGACTTGCAATGCTTCCTTTCGCTAAAAGGCAAATTGTCATGTTCTGGAGAGTCCTGCAAGGTGTTATCCTCCTAAAGGTATTATGGTGTTATTTAGCTTGTGAGCTGATTTCTGGTTTTTTTGGCAGATCCGCGCCTTATTTTGGTGCAGCACCACTTCTCTTGTGGGTGCTGGAATTTCACAGCCAAGACAATGGGGACTACAACAACAGACTTTTTCTACAGCATCTAAGATTCCACTCCTGGCCCTTTTTATCATATTTTGATTAATTGATCCAATACCTAGCTACAAACTATATATATGTGCCTAGATGTGTAATCAGGTGGTTACATGTAGCGGCTTAATGCCCTAAATCTAAGAATTAAAGCGATAACCGGATATCCCAGGCCTAAAGTGCCATTGCGCATAAGGGCTGTTTGTACAAAGAACATACAGATCTTCTACTTTTGGCAACTGTAGAAAATTTTCCTTGCAAAATGTAAACATTATTTAGAATGTACAACCTAAGGTACTAGATACATTCTTTTCCTCATCGCGTTGCGCCCAGCATTCTACTCACGAACTGAAGGGTGACAGAGGTTTTAGTGAAATACTCACCCACCGTCTTTCATAATTATATTACATTGAAACTCCGCGAGAATGATCTATTCTACAAGCTGTCAAAATTGTCAATATCTCGGCGTCGTAAATATGAGCGTAAAATTGCCGCTTTCCTAATACAATAAATGGGGGGCTTAGTTCTTTATAACAATGCAGTGTAACGAGTACGATTTTGTGTCTTTTTTTTCAATTTATTTCTGCAGCCTTTGAGGGTGACTGCATTATGAAGATGTTTTGAGAATCTGCAAGATTTAAACGGAAATTTGAAGTATGATTGATTCTATAGAAAGATATCCAATGGAAGCAAATATTTCCTCATATTGAGAAGTTAAGATTTCCTCCAAAACACATTAAAAGTGACACGTGTATGTAATAAGCAAGTTTTTACAACTAAATTTTGCGGAAACTTCAGAATTATCTTGAGTCTAATAAAAGTGCACCACATTTATTTCGATACACAAAGTCTCGAGATTATTTGAGGTTTATTGGACATTTGCAAGGATGGGTCGAAGCCCTACCTATATAAGGCATATTCCATAAACAAGTTGCTGGTACCGGATTTGAATCAATACACCTCTCTGGTAATGCATATTTCATAACCCTCAGTCAGTTGAAGCAATGAGATACAATTGTCTGTATTATAACGTTAAATAAATAATACTTGACTGCTGGCAACGGTACAATCGTGCATTTTAGTATACATATCAGGATTTCTTAGCAATCAGCTTAATTGGATTGATAGCTTGACAACTTGTACAAAAGTCAGCTTAGTCATTTACGAGTATTCAGAAATTTCAACACTGCATGTTTCATGAAAGTATGAGCAATTGGCATCCAGGTCCACGTCTAATCTATCCTTCTTAAGATCAGAGTAAGTAAAAATGCCTGTTAGTTCTATTTTACAACTCCAACAATATTAATTTAATACTGTGAACGTCAATACTCTTCAAACTATACAGGAGACGAAGAATAAAAGAAACTCATGCCGTAATTTTGCTTATAAGATACTATGAGATGAATCCATAGGAAAAGTGGCATTTCCTGTATGATGTTTTTTGTTTGTATCATATTTTCCTTTTAAAGGAATCAATGCTAGACAATTGTCAATCATTAGAAGACACATAATCTGTTATCTGTTCAAATAAATAGTGCGCAAAACATAATGGAAAAATACTATGTATAGAACCAATAATCTTCAAATGGTCCCCTCCTTTACATGTAATTTTCCCATTGCAGCACTTCCTAAATGATCGGTGACTTATTTGATGTTACACCTCCCAACACTGGCAATGCATCAAATACAATAAAACAGCTCCTTGAAGGTCCTTGAGAATCTTTGCTTAACATGACATATTCAATCAGTTACCTACATAAATGTAAATTCACAAAAACTTGTTCCATCTTGATACATGTATTCTACTATTCCCATATAATCATTTCTGATGGCACTTGCATTATATGTGTGATATAATGGAACAAATTGTAATATAAAGTCAAACCATGAATACATTTACAAAAGAAGCATCCCTTTATAAGATGTGGGATTTGTAGAATACGCATGGTGAAATATTGTTTCAAGACAAGTAAACGTGATACTACGATAGACGCTTGAAATGTCCCATTTTTCTTGACCAGTTGGGTCAATAATATCGACAGTTCGTACCAAGATAATAGAGACATCTGGTACTTAATTGTAAACATCAATACAAGAGCAATATCCAGAGAGGGTTTCGATCAAAGAGCATTTAATTTGTCGAAACAAATTTAGCTATTGTACAAATATCACTTGTCGTATGACAAACCTCCATTAGGAAAGAGTAAAATGAAGAAGTTAAAAAGCGGAGACAAGCTGAATTGTGATGTAAGTTTGAGATTTATGTCCTCCTAAAGGATAAGCTAGTCTCTAATAAAATATCATCTGAAACCGTTTGCTTAACATAGACGTTTGTAATGTTGTTTTTCTGCAGTTGTAATCATTTTCTCATGACCATCAATTGTTAAAGTCGTTACGACAAGATTATATCGCTTCACAAATCAACTTCTGTTGAGTGAAACTTGTGGCTTCACATTCGGTTGAAGCTGAGAGCTAATATTACAGACATAAAATACATACCCTACTGTTCTAAAAGCATCAATTTTGCGTCTTTGCTTTCTGAGTACCTTCTATTATCCATGTGTATTGCCTAAAATGAAGTCCCTCTTATTAGGTTTCCTTTGGATTGTACAATAGAGTTACCTTTAGGCTAAACAAGTTCCAAGTTTGTCCTTTCATTTTGGATCCACCCCCATTTAGGCATTGTCATGAGTTTTCTGATTGTTCTATTTCCCTTCCTGAATAACCTACACTTTACTCTCGTTTATTTGCCAAAGATTTACTTAACTCCTGATGTACACTAATGATGCTGCATGTTCTGCAAATTGATTTCAACAGTAAACACGATACAGGTTGCGATTGTTGATCTGTCCATTTCATAAGGGAAAGTATTGTTGATAGAATTCGGCTTTTACTCTGCCCATTTTTCTTTTTGGAACAAGAACAAAACGTAGGCAAAGAAATGTGTTGCTCACCTGTGGAATCCTTGACCATCTGTTCCTACATTTATTGTTTCATAGCGTTACAGTTCCCGTCATATTCCATGTCACTTGACTGAAAATAAAACAGTAAAACGATGCTGTGAATCCCATACTTCAATTTGATGTTTTCATTTTGAAGTTCGTTTATTAAGTTCTCCTCGGAGTGACGATATGCGCGGTTTCTTTTGAGAAATAAGTCCACTATATATTCCAACTAAGGACGATGTAATGAAGATTGAGACATATGATGTGTTCTCCGCTGTCTCTGTACATGGTGACTGAACCGCTGTAACAGTCAGCGGGTCCTTTAAAGCAGTTTTGCCGGCGGCTTGCAAAGCTGGATATTATCAGCCAACTACTCTCGAGGGACTCTCATCATCATTTGTGTTCCAATAGACATCTGATGTGTTTTATTGCAATGACGTTTGATACTAAAATTCCTTTCATGACCATTTAATAAACATATTTATCACCATTAAATACACACTTACAATTAAGTAATGGTCTGTATACTTTATTCCAGGTTGCCATTAATATGAATTTGAAAAAATCTGCCACTAAAACGTCAGATTAAAATCACACATGAAGTCTGTTGTTACAATTAAAGCTTATAATTCAAAAAAAGTCTTTAAGATGTTAGGGAGACTCATAATAAATCCTTTTATCATCCAAGAAAGTCCCATATCTGATTCGGGCGTAAATTGAAAACATTATAGAGAAAATCCTATCAAAAAAGGAAATAACATCTGAATGTAAAACCCGGGGAATTGGATTGGTTCTTGTCAGCAAGATGATACACTGCAATTCCCCCCACATTTCGCAATGTGATAAAGGTCGCTGACAAATATTCTGCCATCTCTCTTCTTCTTAATTATATTCCATCGATATTTATCAATGCAGAAAATTTGAAACGAGAAAACCGCTATGGCTTTATTGATACCATATGACGCAATAAGTTTTCAAATTAATATTAGATTAAGTGTGGTGTATTGGATTATGTATTACATATACCTCAAAATCATTTCAATAATATGGGTCATGGAACATAATCTATTTTAAACATAATCCCCATCAAGACGGCGTTAAATGAGGTGTCATTACTATTTCAGTCGGGAAGATTGCAAGTGGTGCAAGTGCTTTTGTTAAAAGTTCTGTGTTCTAAATTACTCTAGTTGAAATTTCACTTAGTGTAATGGAGTTTATACTGAGCAATTCTTCTGGCAAGCCTAAGGCCTTGGGGAGACATCTAAAATCTTCCAATTTATATGATTACACAATCTTGTTTTCTAAAAGTCAATTCCAGACTGTTGCTTTACCTTCTAGTACTTGAAACTTTCCTCTAGCCAAGTATGTTGCAGAAGATACAAACTAAATATAGAACATTCACAGCAATCCTTATTCTATCCTTTGATCTACGAGCAATGTTCTCATCGCAGCACTTCCTAACTGATCAGTGACTTATTTGATGTTATTCCTACCAACGCTGGCAATGCATCAAATACTATAAAAAGCCACTTGACGGACCTTGAGAGTCCCTCTCTAGCCAGAGTATTCCAGATATGGTTTATGTCTCAATCCGGGTTGTAGCCGAGACATGTGAAGACGGTTCCTTCAACACTTTGTCTTCATATCATTGAAAATTTGCTATTAATGGCAAGCCTCTCTTTTTAAACTAGACTTGTCATGGTTTTTATTGAATACTTGTATACCTTACACATAAACGTCTGTAAGCATGGTGCAATTTTAGAAATAAAAAATACTCATTTTGCTGGCTATGAAATGGTAACATCTTAAAGGGAAGCAAGAAATAAAAGAAGCACATATCTCGATGTGTCCAGAAGCTGTTACTTTAAATGTGTCTGATAAACGTACTGTAACAAACATCTCAATAAACTAACTTACACAATCCCTAACCATGTTTTCCGCGGAAGAGCTTTTCTCCTAAAACAAATTGATTAATCACATAAACCGGCCAATGTCCATTAAGCATTTAGTTAACACTTTAAGATATCCTGACTAATGAAACTTGATGTCCAGCAAATGGATTTCTTAGACTTACAGGATGCAATTTACTTTCCTTCAATCTTCTGATTTAAGTGTGTGACTAACATGAGAAATGGTTTCCACTGAACATCTATTTAGACTAAATGAATATTTAAGCTGAAATTCTAAATACTGCATGTTTCTTCCCTTTGATATTTACAGTAAAGGACACAGCCACAAACCTCTGCTGGGAATTTACCTTCAGGAATTTACATTTTCAAACTGTGAGGAGGCAAAGGAATTATAGTGTATATTACAGCAGATTGGTGCTTGGTGTAACTGTACATTTTCTCTTACCATCCAAGGTCTGCGCCACTATATCTTATTCAGTCAAGAATTGGAGACATGATGGAGAAAATTCCATCAATTTAAGCAATGCTGTGTTCAATGTAAAACATGGGATATTGGATTGGTTCTTGTCAGCAAGATAACGCTTTACAATTCATCTCACATATGTAGAGGTGAAGAAGGTTAGTGGAAAATATTTAGTCATCACTCATAATAATTACATTCCTTTCAAGACTTTTAACAGAACACTTTTAATCGGAATATCTAAAAGTTCACTTCTGCGACCACAACCATATCTCAATACGCCACTTGCTGTCTGATTTATAAACTTGAAATTACCAAAAGAAGTTTTCATGGTATAACTAGTTTATCACACGGTTGAGCTGTGATCAATTTCTTGGGAAGTTATGCACTGACAGGAAATTTCGAAGGAAGTGAGATTCCAATGAATATTATTACAAAGTGAAATGCAGGTAAAATCCCTCCAGAAATACACTGACTATCGCATAATTACATCGAAATGATATGCGTAATAGAATTGCAAGATCATGACAAGAAAAGATGGAAAAGATTCCCGAAATACAGCTCAGTAAATTAAATTTTTCTAGATTCGTGCTATGGTAGTATTGCTTAACCCGAGATCTTGAATTATTATTAAGTGATGCTGTTCAAGCTGTAAATTTCTCATTTAAACCGCAAGGAAAAAACCAAACGAGAAATGCAACACTAATTCAGTGTGTTATTAGACACATTACAGGTTATTCTCTAGATTCATACACAAAAGCATTAAATTATTTTTAGCTTCGACAAAACTTTTTTTAGTTTGTTTTTTACAAATCTTTTCACTCTGGTTTGCAACGAAAGTTTGAAATAGGTTTAGAATATGTAAATATTACTGAATTTACTTTATATTTTCTATGAATATCTTAACAAGACAACCAAATAACATTCACGGCAATAGAAAGTTGTATGGACAGGCAGGAATATTTACTATCTCTTGAAAAACAGATTTCCAATGAATAACTATGCCTGGAATTTGCCATTTCTTCTGTTACTTTGGCGTTAGCATTGCAATAAATGTAATGATATACTCAAATCATCCTACTGAATCGGACATTGATTAACTGTAAGTGTAGACCATTTCACATCCACTAAAGGGTAGTCCAATAGCCCTCAGAGGATAAAGGATATTCAGCATTTGGGCGTAAATCAATTTTTGTTATTTCAATTTAATAATATACAATGCAAACTAACTGTTGCATTCTGCTTGTGTCAATTAGTCAAATATATGTATTACCATAGGTCCATAAAGAGATACAATAGAACCTGTTTTGAGCGACATCCTAATTTTTATGGCTAAAGTGTCGTAAAAGGCAGGTATGAGGAATAAAACAGGTAAAATAAACATGGGTCATCAATGGTCATCAAAGAATAATTTTAAAACAAAATGCCATAAAAGGCAGATATGCATGAAAAATGGTTCCACTCAAAACAGGTTCTACTGTAATGAATTATCTACATTTTAGGAGATGGTACCAATTACCAATTAAATGGGTATCAAAAACGGTAAATGTTAAAAGTTTACATCACTATTACAGACACAAAGACAAATGTATCTCATTGTATCCTGTTTCCTTAAGATTGCTCTTCCTACATTCTTTTTTGGGAAAGAAGCTGTCGTACACTTTGTCTATTGCCATGGGCCAAGTGTCAATATGAATTGACTGCTTATAACCAGTTAGATGGGGATGCTTAGTCCCTGGTCACGGTATATCAATACAGAGAGGCTGAGGGGTCAATGTAGACTGGATGTGAGAAGAAAGAGCTGTTCTAACTAACCGATCTCTTCTGTTAATCGAAGTTAATTTGATTTTATTATCCCATGAAATCGTAATTAACTCGTTTGTAATGATGTGGACGAAAATCGCGGAACAATTGTCTCACATATATATTTACTCCCCTTCAGAATAAAAAGGTTGAAATATTGAGAGTGGTAAAATTGACAGACATTAAACCTAGAAATTGACACTTGCTTGATGACGTTATTGTTCCACGTTCTTGTAAATCAATTGAGTTTATCGTGAGTACGCATTTCGAATCAAATAGCAGAGGCATATTACCTTTTAGTTTGTAATAACGTCTGCAGTAAAAATAGCTTTCAGACCTTACATTTGAAAAAATACGTGGGTGCAGTTCTATAGATAGAACTGAGTTTCTTAATGCATTGATTTATATAAAAAACAGTTTTCCTTGTACATGTCTGTAAGGCTGGTTACCTTCAGGCTGTGTACTTCGAAATGTCAAAAAGGACAACTGTAGTCTATCCTCTTAAGCATGACATCTATTTTTATTTGCCTTTAGGTACACAGGGATAATCCAATTGATGAAGATCTGTGGTAGAACGCAAAACCAGGTTAATATCTCAATTGACTCCACTGTGTTCACCAAATGTTTGCTTTACACTTTTAAGACATTTGTTCTGATGGGTCTTGATGTACTGTAATTGGCTTTCAGTTTAGAGGACAAGGTCTTGTCTACGACAAGGAAAAGTCCGTTGAACAGAACAACCTGTACAAATCTATTTCTTGTGGCGCACAAGACTATCGACACGTACACGTATCTGCTTCATGAAAAACACATTATCAATTGCGTTCTCATGCATTCTCATACGTTTCCGTGTTTAACGTAATGTCCCTGAATCTGGACATATTTTAAAATGTAATGTTTTCCTCCTATCTTTCTAGCTTCCTACCTTTGTATTTTTACCTGTTGTGAAACATCATTCTTTAATGATAAATGCACATTGTGTCACATTCGATGGACTATGTGATGACAAGTTGATCAGACTGAAGAATCCTTACATTTAGATACCACTTCCATGCCTTTGATCTACGACGATTTCATTTGTTGCAGTGTTGGCAACCTATCAAATACAATGTAAGCCTATCTATATGTACTTGAGTATCATTAGGCAGCACATGATCGATCTGTTCCTTTGTTGTACAGATGTAGGCATGCAATTTGTTTAAATGCTACCAAAATGCACACCTTATGTGTTAGTGTAAAGTAGGCCTATAAAGCCTCATGAGCCCATGGTGTAAGTAAACAACGTGATGCAATATATTTCTTCATCGGATTACAAATGATCTTACTAATTTGTATCCTTTTCTGTGTTGGTCCTCCAAGGACAGTTTTGTTTACAACGAGAGAGACTGTTTAACATTTGGCTTTTACCAAGGGTGAATATGAATTGAATATCTATAACTAGCTATCAAGGTGCCTGGTCCACACTCGGGCTGCATCGATAAAATGAATGTTGTAGTCAATGAAAGATTATATAAGCTTATCATCATATCATATTTCAATGCTTGTTCGTGAGTTCCAAGTTGGTTATTTAATCCCTGGATAACTTCTGTATCCATAAATGTGGCAAAACCTTCTAATTGTCAATCTAAATTGAAAGACAACACAAACTCACAAGCAACCGATACCGGATTTCTACTTTCTTTAGACCAGATCTTATAAGTGTGAAATGCCCTTTTTGGTCAAACAAAATTACCATGAAATAAAAGACCATGGTCCTGTGAGTGTAGGGGTGGTCTTGTAAGCGTAGAATAACAAGTTTATTAATTTCATTCATTTTTCACACACTGAAATACCCTGTTCCTAGAAATTTACATCAAACCAACTCTAACCTTGGAATTAAATTTTTTAGACTGTGATCTAAATATTGTGTTAATTTCACTTTATTTAGACCATTGTCATATATTTTGGGGGTCTAAAGAACGTAGAAATCCGGTATGTCTGCCGGTATTTAATTTAACCTATTTTGACATCCAGAAATATTTTCTTTTCAGGTTAAAATAGGTTCAACAAGACATAAAGACGTGACAACATAAACCTCTTTGTGCTAAGTACATTTAACAAAGTCTAGTGCGTAGAGAATATCCCAATCCTGAAACCTTAAATCTGTCACTCCTATTTTATACCCAGACATCAAGCAGAAGAGCCACTTGAAGACCTGTGTAGGATGTAAAAGCGGGTTAATGTTTCAATTGACTCCGCTGTGTTCACCAAATGTTTATCTTACACCTTTAAGACGTTTACACTGACAATGCTTGATGTACTGTAAATGACTTTTCTTTGAAATGTAAGGATGCAATCTAGAACCTCAGTCAGGATTGTTTGAAATACGCACCTAAATCAAGGAAGGCCGGGTCACTTGGTAAAAGTGAATGTTCACTAAACTACCGTAAATTTTCATGATTCAAATATATTGCTGAGTAGTGATTTAATCAACAAAGTATGTTTTGTTAGAACGTGGTTACAAAGGAGCAAACATGATCAAATATCTTCCATAAGCGTTCTCTCATGCGTCACGGTAAATCAGAATCACTGGACTAGATCTAGTCTATCAGCCGTTTTTCGCACTTTAAATCATTGCACAAGATATTCAAAGAAAGAAAGAACATGACTACTTACAAAGATAGATCTATTAAAATCCGGTTTGTAACATATCGTAATTTCACATAACAGTTGCAACTATTCTCAGCATGGAATCATTATACAATCTTTATTTGTGAAATGCGACTGATATATTTATCCGAACTGTCAGCTGCTTTTAGTAGCAATGAAGCTGCAACCGACCAGGAGGAGTATTATCATATTCAACAGGACCCAGGGAACTTCATCATCACCTTCTAGTGTCCGTAAGCTTCCTAAAAGTAACGTCAGTCAGTTCCAATGACATATATAGTTAACTAATTGTCCTCCTGGTCCACGCTAAGGTGATGAAAAGTAAGACTGAAATTGCATCCCATTCTTTTAACAATTTTAGTGTTTTCACCGGTCGAAAATCATTTGGTGACTTATTTTAGAACGAATGATATAAAGGACCCAAGCATCATAAAGTGAAGTTATACACGACCATAGTCTTATTTCTGTATTTCTAAAGTAGCGACTCCTAAAATGACACAAAATTCATCGTAATGTTTCTAAAAATATACGTGGGACGTTTTAGAATGTTAGATTTAGCAACATTACGAATCAAGTGGAAACACCTTTGATACAGTACTTCATATCTGCAATACTCTTGGAATGTATATTTTAGGGGTCCAATTAAGCTATTGATTTTCTGTTTGAAAAAATAGTTTGCTTACTGGAATGTACAGTTCAGGTTTCTAAAAAGATACAACTAGAATAGCAAGAGGTACCTCATATCTTCCGTTGATCTACACAATTCCATTTGTACTGGTGTTGGCAACGGATCAAGTACAATAGAAGCCCATCTATACCTCCTTCAGTATCATTAGGTGGAAAATGATAGGCCTGTGATTGGGTTCTTCCTTTGTTTACAGGCATGCAAGTCGGTTATTTTATATTCTTGCAAATGAAGTACTGCGCCTTGGACGGTGATTCTGGTTCTCAAAACTAATGAACAAGTACGAAACATGAAAGCTGTTTGAAGATCACACAGCACGAACCATTTGTGTGTTTTATAAAAGCAGATTGTACCAAATTGTTGATAATTTCTGTTTATTTCTACAAGAAAAGGGCTTTAATTTTGTAAATATTCACATACGTTTTACTTTAAATCGATTCGAGATTGTAAGTTAACGACTTTAAATACAAAGTGTTTGGTTGTATGCTAATTTACAGACAGCTAGCTACATGTATGTGTAAGTTAATTCATCACTTGCGTCATGCGACAAGAGGCATAAATTTCTAACAATATTTTGCAGTGCAAGTTTCTGTTCTGCAAATAAGAGACTGTTCAGAAGTCCGATACGCATTTAAGTGGTCATATGCCATTTATGGGCAACCTGGTTGATAATATCATGGGCATGTAATTTCTTGCACAAAGTACAATGTACAAAAATTGAGGGCAATATTTAAACAGAAATAGCCTCTTCACTCATTCAGTACATCCTATGTGATTGATAACTTTCCCGTTTAGCTCAGTAACACGAAACACATATCATTTTGAGAACGCATCTCAATAAAAACGAATTCTTGCAACTGCAGGCTATGAGTGTCAGCATGAATTGAATGTTCATAATAAACAGGATATGCATGTCTGGCCTACAGTTGTTTTACATCTTCTGAGGACGAATGCAGGAATCAATACCGAATAGATATTGGAGTTAAAGGTTCCTCTGATAAAGGATCACTTTTGCTTATCAAAACAAACTGAAATCAAATTATGGATAATTACACTCTGCTGTGTAAATACATGTTCATTGACTTAATACACAGTAAGCTCGATCATTTTATGTTGTGCATCAATTTTTCAAGCGGTAGACATTTTGTAAAGGTTATCAAAATGTTGTGGTAGAGGGACCATAGGCTACTTCTTTTACTTGGTCCGTTAAAATAATATTTATCTGGATTTTAACACTGAAAATATATTATCACAATGTAAATTAATGTTTAAATAGATATGATATACACAAGAATGCAAAGCGTTTAAATTCGGTTTCAAAAAATCGAACCAGCCTGTGGGAACAATTGCAGTTCTGAAGCTTACATACCTTTAATCTTAGCGACTATAATCTATTTTAATGTCCTTGATATTTAAATACAATTCATAATGTTGTATCCTTTTACCTCAATAGTACCTGATATCCATGTAAACTCTCAGTTGTATTCAGTAAAAATAAAGCTGTAGGATTGTCATATTCAATAGGACCAAGGAGACTTTTTATCATTATACTTCGACATGTGTCAATTTGATGAAGCGGTGTGCTCACACCTACATATTTAGTCACCAAATGTATCTTACTTTGTCATTATTACACTAACATTTGTCAATGTTAAAGGCCAAGACGACAAAATATACTTTTCACCTTCACTATTTATGTACGTCTTACAATGTAAAAATTGGATTTTAACTATCAAAGTCTATCCATTAAGCGTCTGAACCCTAATATTTAACAATGTTTAACCAAATCCATGGAACATTGTTTACTGTGTTTAAGATTTAAAATTACCTTGGATTCGTAAACCCTATGCTTGATTTGTTACATGTTTTCATTCAAATTACAAAACAAATTACATATGTGAATGTCTTGGAACAAAAATTTGGAACGGATGGATATTAGGAAAAAGCATCGTAATAAAGCAAATCATTTGTAATGACATTACGAAAGTTTCCTCGAAATTTTTTTATGTTAGGACGTAGGAAAGAGTCCTTGGTAAAATTGATAAGATGTCGATCGACAAGTCAGTTTAATCAAATTGTAGAATCTCATATCTAGACTTTCACGCGACCTTCATCTTGAAGTCATTATTTCTGTAATTACTTTCCTTAATGTCAATTTGCCTTCTTTAACCTTAATAACAGCGTCAATACAACCAATCATGCACAGAGAATGCGTATGAACTCCAATATTAACTGGTGGCTATGAAAAAATTACTTATTTAAGAAACGCAGAAGGAAATTTTTAAGAATGAAATTAGACTGATACTGGTACCAGTTCAAAATCTATGTCAAATTGGAAATTGTGTTCTTAATATTGTTGTAGGAAATTTTGAAGCATTGTAGCAACACAGATGTACGTCTATTTTCGTCCTTCCCATAGGTTCTCGTTGTAAGGTATAAGTAGCTATTTAGTTGTAAATAGTTTATTGAACAGGACATGTTATTTTTGCGCATCACAATTGTAACACCCAGAAGATACGCATCTAAAAAGGACAAATGAAAATGATCCCATGTCAATACAATCCTCTCATTCTCATAATCATAATCCCAAATCATTATTAAGTATACCTATCACTATTGATCACACAGACAAAAACATTCATATATACATGATTAATTAGTAGTATGTTGATATGTTGTGCTAACAGGAAAAGTATCTGACATGAATGAAAATATATTGAAAATTGGTAAAACTGCCAAGTAATTCGACACAACCGCTCGCCTATCACACTTGTATAAATGCAATGTACTCCCTGAACCATGCATTGCGAACATGAGAATGATATGTTATTGCTGCTTTAAATAATTAGCTGATCACTTTCATAAACAATCTGAAAGTATGTACATACCAGGGTGTACACGTACAGGAATGTACATGCAGGAAAATCCTACACATTTCTGAACAATACAATCCCACGCTGTGTTTTAGTGCAGTGTGAAATTACTTTGATACGAAAGATAATATTATCTTTCCTGACAGATTATCCTGACAGTTCATGTAGTCAAAGTGGACTGAAAAATATACGACGAATTTTAAGCATAATGAAATGTTATCCACACATGCATACAGATTAAATAAAAGCGCAAGAGCGACTGGAATAAATTATTTTTTGGCACTTTTTCACTTTTAAGCACACTATGGGAAGCGAACATGACCAAAGTGTTCATGAATTGTAGAATCCGAACTAAATAATTGCACGGGATGTATTTTAACGGAGTAGAAATGGTATTGTTGAGTCTTTCTAGCTAACTTAGGGAAATGTATACCTGGGAAAATACGTTTTATAAATTAAAAGATTCCCCATGTCAACTATGCATCAAGTGCAAAACAAAAGATTAGACTATTTACATCATCCGAAATACTTCTACCTGTACACATTACTGGCCCATACTGTGTCATCTATAATACATAGTCCTCTCTGATAATTAAACATTTACAGTATAGGCTACTAAATTTACTAAATAATAAATATTATGACATGGCAGAATAACTTTGTTTGCTGGTTAGTTCATTAGCGCTGTATTATATTATTCATTTATTGAGCCTCGATGCTGACCTCATGCTGGATATCCTATTGTCCGATTCATTTGTGAAATTTACCTTGATCTTAATATGTTTCTTATAGATGCAGGATAAAATTTATTTATTCCTATCATACATAATGTTCAGTATACTAATATGGAACAAAACTCTTCTTTGGGTTGTTTACATTGACATAGTTTTCAGATTTTCATATAAAGTGATGCTATTGTTTTTATGATAATATTAAAGGAACCCGCCTCTGCCAGGTAAATTCATTGGAGAGAACTATGGCTTAACAAACTTTCACATTTAATGAAAAAACTTGGAGCCATTAACCGTCACAGCCACGCATACATACATATGGCAAATGTCAGCGTAATGAACACGGCAGGATAATGAAAGAAAAAAAGGTTTATTTTTTATTTTTTCATTATTAAGCAAATGGCTATTGTCAGCCACTTAAAAATTGGTTACTTTGCGAACAGTGGTATAAATTTATTGTGTCTGCCAAATTAGACAAATTGGGTTGGTTGAATAAGTAAAACTAATGGAGACATGATGATTAATCCACCCAAGTGTTATCCTGATTCATGGCTGCTCAATTAAACCGTTTGGCATAGCTACCAAATATGTTATTCAGCTATATTCTTTAAAAATTAACTGCATATATCAGCTTAAGTAACGATTACAATTAATCGCATTACGGATAAAGAACTGCACGCCTTGATTATAAGTACCCGAAAAACCTTTTACTTGTAGTAATCTTATTTAAAGATTAATTACCTATGGAAGGTTACAGAAAACATCAAACAAAAATCGCAAGCTGATTAATTTGATGTTCTCTAACATGCAATGACCCCCATATTTGTAATTAGTGGCCAGGTGGTAAAAAGGGAGACAATCGGCAAATACTCCAGATATTATCTAGTATTTGCTAGACTATTGTTAAATTGTTTGTTGAAAAACGAAAGTCTGATTGTAAATTGTAAAAAACAAATAAAGATACACTCTATTTATACAGATATCCAGCTCCAGTTGTCAATTATGACAACTTAGTCAATACATGTTTGAGACATTGTAGAAGCATCCTTTGTGTCACATTACCTTTGTTGACGAAAAATCAATGGTGACATCAATAACAAATCATCTGATACCTTCCTTGTTCACAGTATGTTTCACTACATTAAATCATCCGCAATGCAACACTGAACACTATAAATGACATTTTCTTGGAAGCTTCAGATGTAAACGTCGGAAACTTGTTTTGGATTATTTGTTTCTATTCTGTAGGTGTCCCGTCTATTCTTCAGAGCGGGTAAAAAGAAATTGGGATATGATGATGTGATGGTCAAAGTTTTAGTATATAAATTAATTTTCATGTGAATGCAATTTATCAGGATTTCAAAGAAAGATCTTTCTACATAGAGCTATTAATAACCAAAAAAATGATTTTAACTGCGTTAAATTTGTGACTTGCTTTGAACTACATTTCAAACACTAAATCAGTTCGATATGCTTTTTCGAAACTAGATCTATTTAAATCTAGACATAAAATGGTAATAATCAGCACATTGCGCGAATCAATTATTGTGAACTCCTTCAAAGATCTTCAAGGGAATTCTACTGTTCTGAAATAGAATCAGTTAATTTCGATAACAGAGACGCAATTATGATATGTCTTCAGTTATGGGCTTTGGATTTGTATTTCGTGTACTTTCACTCTGTGTCTTTCACTCGAATAACAACATACGGTCATTTTCTATTGTTCTCAAAACGAAGAAATATGAGTGAAAATGTCATTCCATGAGATTGTAAAAGCGCTTTTAGTTCATTGTCTGTTTGGCAATCCTATTTTGCACATGAGACCTTTAGTTTTAAGCTAGTAATTGTGACCGTAATCAAAGCTCCATGGTGGATGTACCAACAGCGTTCATGCCGTAACTAAATGTCACTCCACTCCCACACAGATGTATCTCGTCGCAAATCAACTCTCCGCTGCCTTTGATGCCACAATATTCTTAGATAACTTAATGCAGATACAAAAGTCAAACATGAACAATAATAAAAGTTTCCCTTTCAATACGTATAATTCGGTCTATTAGCAAAAAGCTGTTTTAACAGCTTTCAGATCTAAGAAGAACCGATTGTAAACGATCTGATGGGAAACATTTACCGTCGAATCGCGTAATAAAACCGGTTCACCTCAATCAGGTTTATAGTTTCCAATTCCTCCAATTCCTTAAAGTGAATATTTTATACGTGCTATGCATAGATTTGCATGACATTTGAAACATAATGACCGGTTTTTTTACCAACACATTTTGCAACACAAGCAGAGAAGTTCAGGCTCCACACGAAAGTCTAGCAGAATGACCAAAAATGTTATGTACATATAATGATTTCCAGAATTCGAATGGGAATATTTCTCATACGGAGGGCACAAACACTTTTTATTGAAAACATCTGAAAGGTAAAACGGAAAGGTCAGCAATAAATACCAATAGTTAACTGAGTGTCCATGAAGAGTCAATGTCACTGTATTGAATTTCTATTTTTGCCGTGATTGAGCCAATCAAATGTCGTTGAGCTCCTTTACGGTTCATTAAATCTGTGCAATAAAGAATGGATGGTTTCTGATTAAATCAGCTTTTACACTATATTTCCGAGGTCGCTCTTTTGAGTAAACAGCTTATTGTACCAAAGATTTCTCAAGACGGTTAACTAGAAAAAACCCCAAACGAAACCGCTTTTGGAACCCGATATCCCTTTACATCACCTCGAATCACTTGTCTCCATGTCTCGAATGTCTCTATCACGTGTAAGTTCAACCCCTCATGACTAAGTTTTGTCTGTTAGTACATTAATAATGTTGTTACGAAAAATATGACACCATTCTGCGACAATCTGTGCATACACGTGCATAAAAGTGCATAAAAGTCTGAATAGTTAGAAGTTCTACAGAAATAGTTTTTAATTAAGTAACGCGTGTTTTATTAATGTGTTTACTGATCCTTAAGAAGCACTTCTTGCTTTGTGCACAAAGCAGATGTGAGGAGCTTTAGTGCCGTTTTATTACTTGTGAAGTCGTGACACAGTTATTGGTCTTTACCAACTGACCACTTCACCCCACTGGAGCATTGTCTTCTGATGTTGTTTCCATTGTGATGTTGGAAATTTAATGTTAACATAATTCTGTTCATGGGAACCAACGCTTTGGTAAACGTGTCATAATGGTTTCTTTCTAAAAGTTCCCTTCTCAGTCCACCGATGTTTTATTCTTTCACCTGCTCCAACAGGCATTTGATCGGAGTGCTACTGGCATTCCGAACTATGCCAGTTGCATGACTGACTAATGGATGAAAATACCAATCAAATATCAATTTCTGGTCTGTGGTAAAGCATGGAATAAATATCATCTAAAAGGCTTTTAGTTCAAAAGGTTTTTAATTTGATTGCGTGAGGCCTACCAGATTACCCCGAATGTATACATATAATATCATTAGTAAATATAGATTTATCTTGCATAATACAAACATGTAAGTCATCAGTGGGAATACATATCTTATATCCATAAACGAGATCAACACGTAAAACCAACTTAAATCTTGGTTAATTTCGTAAAAGTTTTGATGTTATACGCAAGCAAAATGCAAGGGATTGCAAACTGTATATTTTGAGTAAATCAACCTTCCGTGGGTGATTTTGTGGACAGAAAATCGATTTGCGTTATCAATAAACACTTGGGACTGTCGCGATTAGCTTCGTGTTGTTAATAATATATAAATAAACCTCTCTTGTAAAAAAACATACCTGATTGCATTTTCTGCAATGTGGTTTTTTTTCGCAAATGTGGAATCAATGACAAATTGGAGCTACCATCAACAAATAAAAGTAGCTTCCAACGTTACTTTAATTTAATAAATAAGAAAAAAATACAACAAACTTATGTCGAAAATGAAGAGAATCATGAATTTCTGTTGCATGAGTGCGTTGATTCAGTTAACACGAAATTGAACATCCATACTTCCTGCTGTCCACGTTACACTGCTGTTATGACAGTATGTCGCAGTTATAGTATATATATTTGCAGTATTTACAGTATTCAATAAATCCTGACGTTACAACTTAATAACATAATTAACTATCATGAACATAACACAAATGCTATTGTATTCCTTTACTTCTTCCGTATCATTTACAATTAAGAGTCACACATAGCATGTTTTACATCAGGAAGGAAGAATCGGTAACTAAGAGTAGATTTATAACAGCACCAAGGCAAATTATCACAAGTGAAATGGACAACGTTTGCATGACAAGTTCGTAACTTGCGCTGTTACCATTAATCAAGTATCAATTACCAACAGCAGCAAATGACAAAACAAATATAGTTAAAAGACCTTTTAGCTCCAGAGAGCTTCAGTGTGATTGCATGATTCTGTCCAAATTACCTAAACATAACTTTTATGTGAGCCATAAACATCGCAGGGTCTTTAGAAGTGCCGCACTCTACCTGATTGGATTCGTTGGTTCGCAAGAGAACGTGGTACGGTATGTACATGTATATTCTTTTGCATTCATGAGTGTACAAGGCATGTAACAGTGTCAATTAAGGAAGTATATAGCCTTACTAATCATAATAATTGCCTGTTGCACAAATATCGAGGGCAGCGCTCGGGAGTTATTGTAGACCTTGAATTAGTTGGCGTTCCGTCAATTACGATAAAGATCAATGTGAATTAGCGTGGATTGAGTATCCATGAACACAGTGCCTATTTGTACTGCATAATGGTCAATCATTCTAGGTCTTTCATTCTTTTATGCAGAAGCACACACAATGGTCTTTTAAATGTTCAAATGTTCAGTGTCTAAATATTCACTTTTTCAAGAGGTATATCACTAGTCAACCAGCATCACGCTTTAACTGGGTGAAACTGCCATGGTATCGGTGATTCTGGTGCTGCTCACACGTATGTTTCTGAGTGGCAATATATCTTCACAGCCGATGACTACGTATATTACATTACCAATAAGTAATGTATACATGACTATTGTGTATGTTCCGCACCAGTTTGACAGGAGCTGATTCACAATTGATTTATAGTTCACACGGCTAATAATTATTTCATCGGAACCACCCAAGAGGCTTTTGTCACTTAAGGTGGCTAGAGCCCCATAACGTATTGACCTAAATATAATACTGGTTGTTAATAATGTCCTTAAGAATAAATAG
>JBCAUI010058776.1:0-20384 GCA_038406195.1 Haplosyllis anthogorgicola | reverse complement strand
TCAGAGCACTGATCCATGACTTCATGGTTTTGCTGTTATTTTCTGCATGCATCATTGCACAGTACAACAAACTGTGATACCTTAGTGCAATGAGGTAAAATCATCTAGAGAAATCAGAAGGTGTCACTATCTCCTAGGGATTATGTCCATTTAAAGACTCGTATCAAAATGTTCATGTGTTAACTGCGATGGGAAGCCAGAAAAATCAATACCGTTTCATGACTTGGAGCGTTTTTCTGACCTCTACCACAAATAAGGTCGTTTAACACTTCGCAAGAATTAGGAAGTGGAAGTTTACATTTGCATGATTACTCCACAGATCTGACTGAATAATTAGAATTAAATAAGCCAAATTTACCTGTTTAGAAGCCCAGTCATGACATATGCTGTATTTCAAACTGTTACCGAAAGGTTCATGAAGTCTAATCACGCCCGGCTGCTAACGAGAAGATGTACATAGGCGCACGTTTTGTCCGGTTATTGTCTATCGCATGAAATTTGATAAGACTATGTGGTCGTCCACCTGAAAAACTAGCCATCCAGTCCATTGGCGGATCTAGGGGGCGCGGGAGGCACGCCCCCCCCATGGGCCAAAATTTCATTTTCATGCAGTTTTTGGGGATTTTTGCACTAAAATGGGGGAAAAATTGGGGCGCCCCAAGATTGGCGCCCCACCCCCACCCTACGAGAAATCCTGGATCCGCCAATGGTATTTGATACGACAGCACAGTGATCTGTGTGGTAAGGCCAAAGTTTTATTCAAAAGACAACCCGTTTACCTACAAGTAACAATAAAAAACAGCAGTAACGGTTTTTTTGCTGTCACGTGGTCTTCAGACATTGTCAAATACTTTTTTAATTTGAGTGAATAAATAATTACAGTTACCGAAGAAAATGTCAAGTTAATTACATGTATACAGGATTGTTAAAACAGAACTCACAAAACTTGTTTTTTAAATTCTACCATATGAGTGCCTCTTCCCTTCTAAAAGGAGGGCGTGCGACATAATCCAGGAACACGCTGGTTAATTCATTAATTTTTGTGTCATAGAAATATTTTATAGTTCACACAGCATGTGGCAAGCAATTAAAATTGCCTATCATACGCTTATTTGAATATCACCTAGGCTAAAAAGCTATATCAGTGATGTTCTGTAACAAACATTTTTATTAACAATCTTCTTATGTATGGGGCATATCTAATATTCATGTATTTCTATGTGTATGTAAATTACATGCCGTATTCTGATGTAGTCAAAGGGCTTTGGAAAGAAGAGATATTTAAATTAAGAATATATTTCAAGTTAAGGTACTTTTGCATAAATCCAGGCAAGACTGTTATTTTTCGTTCAAGTCAATTCAGTGAAGTCTGGCAAAAAGAGGTACAAAAATATAGATCTACAGACATGTCACTTGTAATTGTCGTTTATGTCAAAATCTTTAAAAAAGATACCATCACTCTTGGTTATTTATAGATCTGCGTTTGTACTTTCGATACATTTATGTTCTTTTATGGAAGATAATTTTGTTTAAAAAAATTAAACAGGGGTTAGTTGTCAAGCCAGATCTTTTTACGGTTGAATCTTTTTGTGAAATAGACCTGGTTGTGAGAGTGCATTACTCTGAACCAGGCAGGTTTCTTTTTTAACGTTTTTTATTTACTTGTAACATGGGCCCATTAACTGATTTCTTAACTATCAAAAGTTTAAGGTCCCGCAACAATTGAATTTCAATTGAAAATCATGTTGGGTTACTGAAACTCTATTGAAATAAAATTGATATAAATTTAATGATCTGTACACTATACTTAAACATGACAACAGTTAAAAATAACAGTACGTAAAAGTTCTTACTCGGAACAAACTTACTCGGAACTAAACTAGACCTATCTTGACAACTAACATGTTGTTATAAAATCCTTATGGTGTATAGTTTCCATATAAATGAGCGTATGACTTTTTCTTCATCTCTGCACCATTTTTGATGAAAAGCTTATTTCACAAACATTATATTCGGTGCTCATAACATGGTTCGATTGATGATTATTTGACTCACTTAACGTTTCTTCATCATTCCAACAAATTCTGAAACATAAATATATGTGTAAACGTAATAAATATGACATACTGTCCAAAACTAGATGCATTGCACCATTGGTTTTGCTGGGTATTTAATTTGATACAATGTTGAGAGGTAGCCATTTTAATTATGAAGGACTCATTGAATTCTTTTGATAGAATCTATTGGTAAAATATTGAATACATAATGGAATCAGTAAGCCAGATTACGACAGAAATATCATTGTTAGCGCATTCTTACCATCATAATCAATTTGTCCATCTTTGTTTGTGTCCACCTCATCCAGAAGTTCATCCAGGTCAATCATGTCGTTTCCTAGCTTTGACATTACGTATCTGCAAGTACATGTACAATCATGAGGAAAATTGAAGAAACATGTCTTTAAGAGAACAACAAAAGGCATGAGGTGGTATAGAAATAATTATAAGTGAGCAAAAACGCTAATCGTTTTCTGTAGAAAAAAAAGTACTTCATTAAAAAAAAGCTTCTGTTGGATCAGGGTCCAACAAAACTACTTCATTCACTGAAATTAATTTATCTGAACTGTTGTAAATACAAAAAAGTTTACAACGAAATATCAGACAACTTGTTAGGTGATCTAGGGTTTTGGATCTGTACTTTTAGTTAAACATTCAAGAAAAAATAAAACGACCCAATTTTTTCGTGGCAAGGAATTAAACATAAGGAAGGATCAGTTAAAGCATTTCATTTAATTTTATAAATTATACAAATATATTAAAGTGTTCAGGCAAAGTTAACTTTTAATAAAATAACTGCTAAATTATTTTCACTTTCCATTCAGAAAATATGTAAAATGTAAATGTATCTACAGGATTTAAATGGCTGTACACAACATGTAGAGTGTGACAGAGAATCTTTTTACGGAACAAAGGGTCACATTAAGTGCCACGTCAACTGCGTGAATTCTTTACCCATACAAAATTCGATCTTTGCAACTTTAAATTTGTTTTTCTAGTTTTTTATTCCTATTGTATTCCAAAGATAAATTATGTCCTATTGATTCCAATCGACACAGTGACCTTGGCCAAGCGAAGATGTCGAGCACAGTTATCGCCAGTAGTCATTGTTATGTTAATTCCTTTACATATGTGCCTTTATATGACACCACTTTAAGATCAAGATGCTTGACATCAACTACCACGTGTAACATCATCTTTGCATATTCCCACAGGGGCTTAAACAAAATCGCTTATGGTAAAATAAGCAACATCTGGGCTTAATTTTATAAACACAAACCCTCCACAATTTGCCCTCAAAGAGTACTTGAGTAATGCTCATCAAAGTAATTTTGAGAGCAATTTTAATCTAATTACTTTTTATTTAGAACTGTTTGTTGAATGAACGTTTTAAACAATAACGGAATTGTCTCTTCTTGAAGTTAGCATTAGTGATTCATTCATTCGTTAATTTAGTATAGTCAGCAGGATACAAATGATATTGCAGCATGCAGTTTTATTGCTTCACACTTTATTCTGATCTTCAGTTTTAAATAATTTGCATTACCATGGTCGAAGCATCATTTTGCACCAAATAGTGAGTAGATTGTGTTTCACAAAACGACTATAAATACAAAGCACCGTTGAAAAGGCTTTTTTAAAATATTTATTGACTTGTTTATGACCCATTCCTTAACCTCCGCCCAGTCAAGAGGAACAATAAGAGGAGAAATGTTGGACTGTCGTCGGTCGTTTCGTTTCGTTCCTTGAGATCATCTGATTAAAAGGTAGAAAGACACGGAACTTTGACAGCTATCATTTAATAATATTTAAATTTTAAAAAAATGACACAAAAGTATTCGATAAACTAAACTCTGTTTTTTGGCTTTTGAAATAAGCTACTGCTCCCCCATCCACCAATCACCCTTAATTTTGTGAAAGTTCCCCGGATTTCTCCTTGGCAACAGAGAAAACTAGTGGGGGGGTTTTCCAAAAGAAAAGTGCGTTAGGGGTTGTCATGAGGGTCATTCATGTACGTCAGAAGCATCACTAAACACCATTGTGTTTCCATAAGATACCCTAGACATGTATTGCCTTAATCTTAAAGTGACATTACTATGTGAACTTATCTGTATGATGTATGATCTTAAAGTACTAAGGATGACAAAATCCCCCTTGTACTACAATTTCATACCCTTTCTTGTTTATTAGTGACTTTTGGAAGAGCAAACCTTTTTGTACCAGTCAACTTACTAGACTTCTCTTCTGTTGATTTTTCCTCTTGCCTCCTTATCGAATATTCTGAAGCAATCCGCATACTCTGTTTCTTGGTCACGGAAATCAACATATGTGGCCATGTAATCCAAAAATGCTTGCAGTCCTATGCCGACAGCTGTAAAAGCGAACGTTTTATTGTTTAAACCACCTTCACACCAGAACTAATGTTGGTTCTGAACTTAAGCGGCAGGGCCAAGGGTAGGGGTAAGGATGAGGTTCAAATCTAAAAGAAAAAACAGTTTTCCAAACTTCCAAGTCACGGACATAGATAGGAGCGTCAAACTGGTCAGATTCCTGTAGCCGGTTAACTGTAGCTTTTGTAGATGGTTAACCATTTAACCTTGAGAATAATGTCAATAAATTAAGTGTAAATTATTATTAATAATTTGTGTCATGCAAGTAAGAGATCTCGCTTGAACGCGTTAAGCGAAAAGCTCCCAAATCAATACACACACAGCTGAGTAGCTGCTAATGCAAGTTTAGACAACGATTACAACTTCGTGCAGGGTTTTCTTTTGTTCCTACAAGTGTGCGAATTTCCATTAGAAACACTGTTCTGCATGACTGACACGAAGTTGTAATTGTTGTCTAAATCAGTTAGATCACTTTTCTATTGTGTTCTAATGGAATTAGCACAGCACTCACTCAGTCGCTACGCTCCTTCATTCATGCGTGCTAATTTCCATTAGAACACTCTAGAACATGATCTAACCATTACATAGTAACTGTGGTGGGCACTAAAGAAGGCATTTTGAATTAGAAATGGCACAGTAAAGCAGCTAAAGTTTTATCAGACTTGGCTCAGAAATGGGATAAAGTGTACTCACGATCAACGCTGATCATGGCAGTTAGTTCGGCAGGAGTTGCTCTTATGTCGTGTTTTGCTAGAATTCCCTCTATTTCTGTAGCTCCGATTCTGCCATGAGTGGCATTATGATTAAAGAAGCGGACACAGCCGCGGTATTGTCCAGGGCCCAGTTGAAACAGTGCCTGAAATTACACGGTGATTAAAGTTTCTGTCAAATCACAGACTTAGACTATGTACTTCCCTGTGATATTGAAATAGTTGCAGTAGAATCTGTCTGGAGTGGCTCCCTATTTGTTCAGGCAAATTTACCGCAAAAGTAGATATACCGCACAAAACAGGTAAAATAAACATAAATGATAAGGACTACAGTGACACTACCGTAAAAGGCAGGTATGCCGTTAAAAGAGTGCCGCTCATAACAGGTTCTACTGTCAATTACATTTCTTTTTTACTATGGTATAATTTAATATTGAACAATTTACTAATCATTTCTAATTTTCTGACTATTTTGTTGTCTTATCTAAAGCGTTTTTTATTGTCTCACATGCCCCAGTGTAAACTAGTATGGATCTGTGCGTGTTTTTAAAAATAGCTTTATAATTAATTACCACAACTCACCATTTCCAAGATGTGCTAGCACCCACGTTGCAATGTCTCGAAATGCAAACGCAACTAAATCTACAATGGTGCCCCAGTGCGCTGGAGCAAATAAGCAACATTAAATGCAAACCACCATTACAATTTTACATTTTTACTATTGCGTAACTTAAAGACGCAAGCTTATATATTTCGTTTTTAATTAGATCTATTTTGTTGTACAGTGCAAGGCATCTGTATCCTCTCATTCATGATTAAGTTGATATTATTAAAATTTAACCGGCGGGCAGCTTCCGGGAAACCAAAATCTTGGGGTTCCGCTGGAAGTATGCTTGCAAAGCTGAAACTTAAAAGAATGTGAAAGGGATGTTTAACAGCAGCCCTTGTGTACATCGTTTGGGACCTGTCTTCTTTCTATATATTAACATTTAAGCCTTTTTGTCGCAACCGCAACAGTGTATTTTTCAGGGACAAACACAGTGCCGTTTTGGAGCCCTGCTAATTTTTAATTTCGAGCACACCCAAAATGTAGGACGGTAAATTTCTCCTCCAATGTACGAATACGAGACAAGTGGTTGTAATAAATTCCTCGATCATTACAATTTTTTTCTTCTCCATAAACCACAGTTGGTTGTAATTCCCGCCTCCCATTGTCGTGATACTGAGGCCTTCTAGACTAAAAAGCACGCAGGCTATCAACCGTTTTTAATATTACATTTATAATTTAGTTGCCCTTTGCTGTTTAGTCGGTTATGTAACATTTACCAAGTACAAATGATCGCTCTCACTTGGTATTTATAATTATTTATGAGTGCAACTTACGTCAATTCGACTGAGAAAGCTAACCCTGAGTTTTTTTATAGCGAAAGTATTGAACGTAACAATTTCAGTCTATCAACTAAATTTAAACACACTCACGCACACGCACACACGCACGCACACACGCACGCACACACGCACGCACGCACGCACGCACACACGCACGGACACACGCAATTTACTAACAAGCGAAAGCAATATCCTTCTTCATGTATTTTTATTTTAACAAGTTGCTAAAGTTGTGCAGCGTAACATCAGCAGTGACCATCATGTCAAACAATAAAGTAAAAGTATAACAGCAATATAACAATAGCAACACATATTTACTACATACCTGTACGAAACTATTAGATCTACATTGAACATATTTATGTTATTTTGGCCAATTTAATCAGATACTTAAAAACATTTCAAAGTCATTATAAAAACAGTGTTCATAAACATTTGTAAATGTGCCACGACTAAACTTCTACATTAACTTGACTTTGCGTCATTAGATTGGAAAACTTAATATCAGTTGTATATATGTAGTTTCCATGTAAATGAGCGTATGATGATACTTTGAGTTTTCCAATCTCATTCTGACGTTCACAATTTCAAAAGTAAACAAATTAAAAGTCAGTTATAAACATTTGGTAACGTTTCTTCAAGGAATTACTTCTTCTTCATAATTTCAACAAATTCTGAAATAAAAAGAAACACATGTACATACTTTTCATTCTGAATTTAATTAATTATTTTATTATGACTATATTCTAAGTAGATAAGTGGTTCATCGGAACTTTAGACATAGTTAAGACGTTTTGCGGGAGAAAATGATGCTCTCATCAAGCCTCGACTTTTACGAAATGTTATTTCCGCCAAAATGATGGGCAAAATTTCTATGTTCTCTGTCAATTACTCATTAACGTCATTCCCATTGTACAGGTTTAACTAAAAAATTCATGTCTTTTGTCCATCTTTTGACGCACACTTTTGAAAGTTGTTCCTCATTTTGAAATTTTGTCTTCGTTGGCGGAAAGACGGACGTTAAGGTAAAGGCTGCTATCATGAATTAGCAATTGAATAGTTACCGCTGTAATCTATGACTCCTTCCTTGGTTTTGTCTACCTCATCCAAAAGCTCTTGCAGATCGATTTTAACTCCTAGTTTAGCCATGACGTATCTATAAAGCATTGTTACAATTCGATTCAATTAAAGTTGAATTCAAATATTTATTAACGTATACGTATGCTCACATTTTTCCATTTACATTACGTTACATTTACATTACATTTTGTACGGACTATGCCTCCAGGGCATATCATAAGCAATTACCAAATTACCCAATTTCAACTTATATATCAACATTGAAGGTCTTTTATGACCTGGCATATAACTTTTTTGAAACTGTGGAACATGGTGCAACAAAATATCTCCTTTAAACATTGGGGAATTTTGATTAGAAGTTCATCAAAGTTCGCGTAAAAAGTATGCACTTCTTCTCTTTACCTGTCAATAGCTCATACCCTGGACAATTAATTAATAATGCTATTTGTCAGGCCTGACCCATGGCTGAACAGAACATATGAAATGATGGATTTAATACAATTGAAAAGCACTGACCGTAAAGTTCACGATAAAATCTGATGGTGATCAGCTGGTGAACTTTTCACTTGATACAGTGAATATGAGTAGTGTCTGTCTGTCTGTTTCTCTCTCTCCCTCTCTCTCTCTCTCTCTCTCTCTCTCTCCCTCTCTCTCTATCTATCTATCTATCTATTCTAATTCATCTACTTACTCGATTTCTTCTCTGGAGATTGTTCCACTGTTGTCCTTATCGAACGTTCTGAAGCACTCAGCATACTCCTGATCGTTGTCTCTAAAATTTCTGTATGTAGCCATGTAGTCAATGAAACCCTGCATGTCGATATAATCACCTACAATAAGCAATTTATTTTGAAAATCTTGCTGTACAAATAATCGTCTTCAATCAGTTGTCATTTAAGAGATAGTTATAATTTTATGATTCTCTAATCTTTTTTCTGTGGCATAATAATTATTTATGGTGCGGAGCAAAGGCAGAACGCTATTGACATCTGAACTTAAAAAAACTTCCTTTGGAGCTGAAGTATATCTCTTGTAGAATGTACAGTAATTCACTGTTCACAAAACTTACAATTGATTATACACTTACCATGCACGCTAACAGCAGAAATCATGAGGTTGAGTTCATGATGAGTGGGTTTGATATTGTATTTTTCCAAAATTGGTTTAATATTGTGGATTCCCATTTTTCCGTTTGCAGAGTTATTGTTGAAAAATTTCACGCAGCCACGGTACTGGGCTGGAGGATGCTTGAACAGAGGCTAAATAAAAAATAAAATACTTTCAAACACTCCACCTACATTATTTAAATTAACTCCAGAATGGTCCAGCCATTTAAAAGTCAAATTTAGAGGAATTCTAAGTGAGTATGTTTCGTTTTTAAAAATGTTAATATCGTTTAATATTAGGAAAGTACAAATTCAAATTCAAAGTCTTTGTCTTTTGCTTTCTCGTTGCAGAAATACATGTAGGTATACGTGGAATAACAATTCCATTGTAAAGTTTTCTTGTAATAATTTCCGAATAAAAACTCGCAAAGTAAAAATAACGCTACTACAAAATATCTTACCATTTTGATGAGATTCTAAGTGAAACAGAAACGCAAAGAACGAAGTGTTGGCTGGATGACCGTGAAGCAAGTAACGGAAGATGCCAAAAATGTCTTTATATAAAAGATGTAGATCAAATTTTTTCGGTAGAGTGATCGTTGAATATTTATGAGCACGAATAAAAAAAGTAGAAATATATTTATCTAATGTTCTTGTGTTGGGCGCAAGGATAGTCATTGTTTCATCACATAATCGGTATTGTTCATTGTTTAATTGCTTATCAATTAAATTCAATGGGATGTGAATGGAGACAAACGAGATGGCTCTTCAAGAGAGGGCTGCGGGGTTGTGGCTTGTGTGGTGAGCAAAAGGGAAGGGAAGTAACCTAGAATCTAGAATCGAGTGCCCTACATCGAATGTACAGGTTGTAGAAAAAAAAACATGAGGAATAAGCGTCTGTGGGACAAAAATAAGCGCCAGTAGGACAAAAATAATGTCAGCACAAGTGTAATTGGCTTTAAGGCAGGGGTCAGTTCTGTAGATATGCAACCAATAAGGCTGTGTCTTTTTTATTCATAAAAACGCAGTGATGCTTCTTCACTATTTAAGTTGAGAAAGTCGACAAGCGTCCATCTTATTGTTTATTCGACATTTTTGTCCTTGGCAATCGTCAAAATAGTTGAAACGCCAATAGATAAAGGACATTATATGAGTTAATCGTTTAAGGGGATGACTAGATACATTTCATATAATCTTCTTTGAGATATCTGTACATCTAAACCTAAAACTCTATCTGGAGTAAGTATCGACAAATATACTCAACTATAACAGTAAAATTACTGTCTATGAAATTCCAAAGTTTTCCCAAAACAAATTTAAACTGTCATCACTAAAACGGAAAGGCTCAGGTATTGTAAAAAAAAAAGGCAAACTAGTGAGTAGCCTCTAGCTGTTGATGTGAAAGGATTAAATGACGAGTATAGACACGTAAAAATGTATTGTACATTTTTAGTAACATTTTGGGTATACATTACGAAAACAGCATAGCAGTAACCAAACTAATCATTGTGAACGATAAACTAAAACACGAAAACAACAACTTAGTACATGTACATATTTCTATACTGACTAACGTGTAACGACATTCAGCGCGTCTTCATAAACTAAACGCATGTTAATTTTAGGTGCACTTAGCATGCGTTGAGTTTCCCAAGAACGTTAGCCTCATTGGTTTAACATTACATCGTTACCGTCGGTCCGTTAAGGGCGGTGCGTTAAGTTTATGAAGACGCGTTTATAGTATATTTACATTACCCATCGAACTGAGATAAAATATCAAAAAGTAAGGTCCAGGTAAACACTTTTTTCGAGTGTGTAACGAAGCTCAGTCATTGTCTCAGTCATGACTCTGTCTCTGTCTCTGTCTTGTAATTGAGTTTTAATTTTTTGTTATAAAAATAAATAGTACATATTATAAACTGTATATTCTTTATTGTTTTCATTGATAAATGTTCATAAAACTTAGAGAAAACAGTGAAAATGTGTGAAAACCGTTATCTGGGTCGAAAACTGTCATCTGGGCACAAATAAAACCACCTAGTTTACATTCCAGTCTTCATACCAGGCATACCTTCTTTTATACTTTATGTAGATACTACATATTTTAAACAAAATTCAAGTAAAATTCACCCTTATTTTAGGTACAAAATTGGAAACTTTAGACTTAGTATTTACTTAAAAAACAATTATTCACTGCTGAAGGCCACATGGTGGCAGCCACCTTTGGCAGCCATCTTGCCTTCCATGGGAGTGTGGTCACATGGTACAAAAATGTCCTGCACTGAATATCTGGGTCAAAACAGCCAAAAACCGTCATCTGGGCCATGAAACAGAGACAGAAACCAAGTCATGACTGAGACAATGACTGAGCTTCATTTACTCCTCGAGGGGGTGCTATTTGGTATCAAACTTAAGTTATCTTTGCAAACTAATTGGGAGAGCAGCTTGTGACCAAATAGTTGAATTTGCATCACAAAAATGCAACATTGAGAAAAACCGATCTACATACAAAATGGGCACAGCACAGAATCAGTACAATAAAAAAATTAAATCAGACATGTCACATTCAATGGATAGATAGTATCATTCCTTATTCTCCTGGATCTTAGTACAGCATTTGATACTGTTGACCATGACTTCCTGCTCAACAGACTTTCCTACAGATATGGATTCAATAACACAATGCTGGACTGGATAGGAAGTTATCTCAGATCAAGAACACAATAAGTGCTAGCTGGAGATAACACCTTGTCTGAGCAATCACATCTCATGTACAGAGTTCCTCAGCATATTATTCTAGGACTTATCTTTTTCACATTATTCACACATTCACTTGTAAAAGTTTATTCCACATATGTGGAATAAATTTTCAATCTTATGCAGATGATCAACAGAATTCCTTGTCCTTCAAGCCAATAATACCAACTCACTAGAATCATGCAGAAAATCCCTTGAAGCCTGTATAAGTGACATTCAGAAATGGATGAGAACAAATAAGTTAAAACTTAAAAGTGAATGATAACAAAACAGTATATACTTAGTAGTTGTGTTTGGCACAGGACAACAACTAGAGAAGCTTCAACATGGAGAGTGTCAACATCAAGATAGGAAATGAAGTAATTAAACCAGCTCCATCAGCTAGAAATCTTGGATACTTCATGGAATCCCAACTAAAATAAAAAAATCATGTGGCAAAGGTCTGTGGTACAGTATACTCTGCTTTAAAAAACATTGCAAGCACTAGGTATGACTTTTGTTAGCATAACAACCCACCTGCAGAATAGCCAAAGTTTTTCATCAGACTTAAGGGCCAGGCACTGGTCAATTCTGTTTACCTGTAGTCTTGGTAACCATCCACATTAGTATAAAGGTAAACTCCTGCCATACACACACAAGTACATAATGTATCAGCACTCAATAAACAAGTCTAAGCAATATCAAATGTTTGTGTCTTATTTCATCCTATGACAGCAAGGATTTGCAACTTATTAACACCAGAAGCCACAAAAGTTATAGTTCAAGCTTTGGTGATCACTAAACTCAACTACTTCAATACGTTATTGCCAGGAGTATCAAGTCAACAACTTAATAAATTACAGATGATAGAAAACATAGGATGTAGGATAGTTAGCAACCAAAGGAAATTTGATCATGTCAGCAATGCCATGCAAGAACTTCATTGGGTGAAAGTTCTAGAGCATATCAAATTCAAAATTTTGGTGACAATCTATCAATGTGTAAATAGTCTTGGACCATCATTTATTACTGATCTACAGGACCTGCATTTCAATGTGAAATCTCTAAGATCTGACACTCAAGGAAAACTTACAATACCACAGTGCATTTTATCTCAAGTTCAAGACAGCTCCATTAGATATGCAAGACCAAGGGTATGGAATGAACTGCCTCAACATATGAGGAATTTTAAATGATTTTTAAGTGTTTGTAAATAGTGTATTTGAGATGTATTCATTGACAATTGTACAGCACTTTTGATACTATGCTAAATCTGTGGGAAGATGATAGAGCCCCCTACCCCCATGTGTAGATGGGACCAGTTTGTAGACACTTTTTGCATTGTTGAGCTACAAAACAATGCAAATATTATTATCACATGGGTATAAACATCACAGGAAGGGAGTAGGGGTTTTTCTATTTCATTTGGCAGCCATTACTGCAGTTTTCAAGCTGTGTGAGTACCACTATGAACCTTTGAAAATAATGAAAATTAAGCCTTCTCACCCAAAATGGTGGCTTTCAGCACATACAAGAAGCAGATACCAACCTCTCAAGTCTCCTAGAATTGATAATTACTCCATTTTTATTTTTTTTTCAACTAAAACAGCTTAGAACCTTCATATTTCCCTCCATTTTCAGACCAATTTATGCCTATGGGTCATTATATGCATACACCATTCTGTCTACACACTGGAAGCAAAATTACAAGGTTCTACCAGTGTGTGGACACTACCAACTGTTTGAATGAATATTCTATGCATTTATTATTATTTTAAAGTGATTTTTACTGTAATGGCATCTCCTTCCTCTTGGAATTAATTTTCTGACCCAGTTCACCAAATATGGTAGAACTATTTTCAAGCCAGCATGGTTTTGTTTAGATTTTTCACCTAATTTTTTGAAAGATAGACTCCATACATTCAGCAAGGCTTCATACCAAATAGATCTACCATTTCCAGCCATTAAATGTGAGTTTTGTATCTATATTGTCTGTATTTTAGCATTAAAATCCCAAATCAGAACTGTATTCCTATGCCATATAAGGAAAAACACCAAATAGGGACAACTGAAATGGAATTTTGACCATATATGGTGCCAATTAGTCTGAAACACATTGACTCACCATGACGTTAGTGTCCAATTGTTAAGAAATTAATGTTAGAGTGAATATCTTTGATGGTAATTAAATAATAAAGCAGAAACAATGTTTTAAAATACTTTTTTCACAAAAATTTTAACAAATATGGACATTTTTACCAAGTAACATACCTAGCAATTTTCAAAATTATTATTGTAAATGTCTCAGCAATTACATGATCAGGAAAAGGTTAAGTCAGTACTGACAGCTATACAAATGGGTATGAGCTATTGCAAAACAGCAGTTTTTATGGAATTCCACAGAATACACTGTACAACAGGAGTACTGTACAGGTATGCATCCTATGGATAATAACCAAGGGACCCAAACTGAAAATGGGATTTGACTTAGAGGCCTGACTTGAAGGATGAATTCTTACAATGTCTGCTATTGGGTATGGTCATTATAAGGATAATGTAATAGCGAGGGCAAATGCACTAATACAAGTGAACAATTTGGAACACTTGTTTAAAGCTGGTTGTGTTCATGATAAATGGTATGAATTGTTACTTAAATGATGCCCATGAATTGTATCTCATACTCTGATGGCTCTCTCACATGAATGGGTTAAAGTAACTCCCGAAAATATTCAGAAATGGTATGAGGACCTGTGCAACGGCTTGAAAAATGACCAGGACATTCTTGATGATCCAAGCAGAATGTTTAATGCAGATGAAACTGGTTTCCCTTTATCCCCTAAGCCTGGAAAAATTCTGGCCAAGAAAAGTGAGCCCCATGTTTATCAAATGAGTGGGAACAACAAACAGCAGATTATGGTATTAGCCTGCATGAGGGCAAGTGGACACTACATACAACCAATGGTGGTTTATCCAGGAATGCATTTTGCACAGAATCCACTTTGAGTTTAATGAAGCATACTTTGGGTGGAGCCAGTCTGGATGGATGGACCAGAAGTTATTTATGGACTGGTTATGAGATGTATTCCAACCAGCTATCAAAGCAAAGAAGATTAAATGACCTGTACTCCTGCTAATCAATGGTGCAAAGTGCCATGTGTGTGAAGAGGCTGTTGTATTCTGTCAGAATAAAATAATTTACCTCTACTGTTTATTTCTGAATGCAATGCATTTGATACAGGCTCTGGATTTGGCTTTAATGGTTGCATTGAAAAGTAGCTACAAGAGCGAAGTGAGACGATGGATATCGAACAACCCAGGTGAACTTTTTATGAAGTACAAGTTCACTGAAGTATTTTGTGATGTTTGGAAAGAGGCTGCAAACTTTGAAAATACTTACAAAGGATTTGAAAAAACTGGAATATTTCCCTGGAACCCACAGATTGTACTGACTACAAATATGGCACCATCAAAATTCTATGAGCCACAACAACCAATCCCACCTGTTGTTGACATACCAGCACCAGATTCCCAGTTTCCAAACATGACAGCTGCAATGAATGATACTCCAATTGTCCCCATGGAATCATCAACACCACTTGAGGAACCAAGGCCATCAACTTCAATGGATATGACTACACCATCACATCTGACATCCCAACAAGTAGAATCAGCAGATACAAGCAGTGAATCAATTCCTTCAGCCCCATCTACACCTACATCTTCACTGAACATGGTTGTGATGATTGATGGCAAGAAATATTCCCTCATTACTGTGGATGATTGTACAAATAATAAACCCACATCACACAGTCCAGTGGAAATGACAAATCAACTGTTGGTGATACCAACACCTGCTGCACCAAAGCCCAGATGAATGGAAGGTGCCCGAGTATCTGGACTTCCAAGATGTCTGTCAAGCCAAAGGTTTATTGACATAATTAAAGAGCAGAATGAAGAAAAGAAAAGAAGAGAAGAATAAGAGACAAGAAGAAAGAAAGAAAGCATGTTATAAAGGAACAAGGAAGCACTATGGCTGCACTTAAGCATAGACACAAGTCAAAAGTAAATGCCAAGAAGGTAGTGGAATCAAGCTCTGATGAAGATGAAGATGTGGAGTATGCAGATGACAGTGATGATGAATGCACTATCCCAATGAATGTTTGCAGAGAATGTGAGATGGAGTTAAGAGGAGGAGAGCATGCTTCAGCCCTGAGATGTGACATGTGGCTGACTGTATCACTGTGAATGCTGTGGAATAGACATAATAGGTAAGATGATGGAAGAAACCCAAGAAATGGAATACACATGTAAAAATTGGTAGGTATGTTACTTGGTAAAAATGTCCATATTTGTTAAAATTTTTGCCCAAAAAGTTTTTTAAAACATTTTTTCCACTTTATTATTTAATTACAGTCAAAGGATTCACTCTAAAATTGATTTCTTAACAGTTGGATACTGATGCCCCCTTGTCATGATGTAGGGGGCATCATGGTGAATCAACGCATTTTGCACTGTTTGGCACTGTAACCATATATGGTGTTGTAATGGGTAATTCCAAAATGGAGGTCAAGATGTTGAAATAAGTCAGATTAAAGGTTAAAAACACTGATTTTTTGCATTTAATGACCTTTTAACGCTAAAGACCTGGAATGGAAAGTACACACTTTATTTGATATTTAGGGGCTGTTGTCACACCCATTTTGTGTCTGTTTCAGGAGTTAAAGGGTACACCAAATTTATCATGATCATGTTAAAACAGTTTTTTAGGTGGATTTTCTTCTTTTTTTCATTTTATAGGTGGAAGTGAGTCCAGTGACACCAAAGTTCATCTTGTTCTTTCCTGTAAACCTGGGAAAAGGAGCTATTTTTGTGGGGAAGGCCAAGGGGGTCATTTGGCACTGAAAGGACAAGTTGGTGATAGAGTCAGGGGTGGGGGGAAAGGGTATTGTTTCTCAAGTGTTGTATGAGGATTCTGTAAAGTTGGCTTCCTTCTTTGAAGTACTGGTACAGGAGATGTATTACAGGATCATGACCCAGTGGCAGAATGGGAGCCAGCCTTGCTTTTTCTGTGTTAAAATTCCAAACCATGCTGAGCTTTATTATTTCTGCAAGCAGATTAGAGTTAGGGTACAGGTTGGTCAAGCACAATCATTACCCTTGGGGTTCTATGGTGCATCAAAATTAAGTTTAAAATGTAAACACATGTAAATAAATATTTTTTAAAGTAAAATTAATTTTTTTGTATGATTTTTGAGCTGTCTACTCGATATATAGATCTGGTAGGTAGGTAGGTAGGTAGGTAGGTAGGTTTATTTGGTAACGTCCCCTCTACCTTTGGGGAGATACAAAATAAGTGAACATTAGCACTATTTGGCTCTTTGCCACTATTGTTAAAGAACCTATGTCACCATGATTTGTCCGTCATCGAATGTGCTTACCAATAATGATTCTTCAATTTTGCGCAGACGAGATACGCGCGCGTAAAAATGTAAAGTCGTAGACGTAATTAGAAATAAACCCAGGCTACAATAATCAGGCCACGTATCGTCCGATGAGTGCGGACAGTGTTTAGTGGTCCTGTAATCCTTTAAATACTCGCCTTATTCAAGGAGATATTACACTGCGAGATATTGTAGCAGACACTTTCTGACATATAGAATTGTATAATCATTAAAAGGTACATATGCATCTCGCATTTATTTCGGTTGCAGCTGAAAATTTTATTCCCATTCAACATAGATCTACCAACAATCTAGCTGTCAAAATGGAATGTAGAATCTTAAGTTGAATTCGAGACTTTCATAGTTTTTATGTATGTGTGCGAATTTATCACTCAGGTGTGTTTAAACAAAAGATGAGTAATTGCTGAAATCAAAGGTCATCTGCGAGAAAATTGCTGTCAATTACCAGTAGATTTTCTGTGCTAAAAGAGAAAACATGCATCAAAAGAATGAATGAACATGGACAAGAGAACATGATGCTAGCAAGACATTTAGATATATTTACCAGGCAGCGAGTCGTAACACGTTTTCTTTCTTTTTTTCACCAGTTAAAAGGGAGACATACAAAGATCTAGAAATCATGTCTGCAAAGGCAATTAATGAAGTTACTGGCAAGAACATGCTAAACAACTGCCTTGATGAAGGAGCCCATGTCAACTGTAGGTTCGCCTCAGTTGATCAAGCTACCAACTATGACAAACTTGCTCAGCAAAATCCATGGCTCCTGACAGAGGTAAGTTTTACACGGGGTGTTGTAACAATTGGCTTCTTTTGTGCAATACTCTTGAGATAAACTGGGAGATCTTTTTGTTTGTAGTACGAACGTTTTATGATAGCTTTTGAAGACCCACATAACGTACAAACGTCACTTGAGATGGCAATAAAATTGTACAGTAAAGCAGTTAACCATTTCCAGTGGGTCTCGATTAACATATTAACAACTTCTAGGAGTACCGGGAATAACCGAAATTAAGCCCCGATATTTAAAGCCCATGGGCTTGTATTTGGGGAAATCACCCAAATAGAAGCCCATGGGCTTTTAAAGACACATTTATCTTTAATGTGTGGAAGGTGTCTTGAACTGACTTCTTGCAGTGGTTTGCTCTTTTTTTCCAGAAAAATTGTTTTAATCAGTCACTTGCAACCCATTTGGTGTTCATTATGCTTGCAGTATAATTAATAATTGTGGTAAAGTTATGCTAACAAAAGTCACCTCTAGACATCCCTCTTTTTCGAAATAAAAATAAATTACAAGTATACAAAATTTAAATTAACTGAGGTCAATCCCATATATTATGTACAATAAAATTAAAATAAAATTACTTGGGTAACACACAACTGAACGTAAAATGTCTAAGTTCAGTAAAACGTTTTGGACAGCCACTGATACTTTACACAATGAGGGTGGTCATCATATAAAATGTACAATAATTACAAAAATAATTCACATAAATTCACAATATAATACAGATACATGTATACTATTAAAGTGCACTTTGTGTAAAAGTTTCAGGTTTTTAGCCTAAATATTTACCAAGTTATACAATAAAATGTATGAAAAATGGTGGTCATAAAGGAATTAAGTCCCTCTCAAAATGGTCTTGAAAGCAAATAAATAAATACTACATAGTTTGTACGAAGCAGGTTACAATGGTCTTGAAAGGAGTAAAATAATCGCTTTTTCGTTAATATCTTGAGAAATAATTATTGGATTTTTATCAAATTTTCACAGAACGTTCTTTATACATGTCTAGACATGTGTGTATAATGGTGACACTGTGTCTTCTTTCTTCGCCAAGTATTTTTCAACTTGGACTTCAACAGAAGTATAAACGTCTGGGCGGCTCCTCTGGCTCGTCATACGTCTTGGGCGGCTCAGCTTTCTTTTTAGGTCAACATCTCTTCTTCTTTTTCTTTTTATCGTCATCCTTTTCTGGTACCTCGGGGACCTGGGCTATGGTGCCTGCTCTCTCAGCATCATCAATGGCATCAGCGGCAGAGTGCGGTGTCTCCAGGGCTTCATCTCAGTCCGGTGGCCCATCATCATCATCACAGTCTGGTGCTATGGATGGTACATTGTCATAATGACTACAACGCGAATCAAAATCAAGATTACTACATGTATCATCAGAGTGATAAACCTCGCCTGACTCATTTGGACAGCTGTCTGTACGCATCTCATTGTGGTTCGATTTCAGGTCAGTCTCAACTCATTTTGACATGGTCTTGAAAGGAGGAGGAATGGTCTTGAAAGAACTAAAACGTGCAGGTTTTCCGGACTTTTGACCACAACAGCATCTGTCCACATTACTGGGAGTTCTTTGGAAGGTGCAGCTGAACTGTTTTCTGATGAAGGGGCCATCATACTTGCTGTCCATGCTCCAGTCATCCTTGGGATCTTCGTAGTAGCAGACTGTTCGCTGTTTGAATGGTCGGTTCCTATTGTAACGTCTCTCCCTGTCATCGACATCCTTGTACTTCTCGCGGCTGGGATTGCTTCTCTGGTTGCCTCATCTGTTCTCACCACATCCTGCATCTCTGCAGCGGTCACCACTGTCCCGTTTGCTTCTACAGCAGTGGCTGAAATGGCCTTCTCTGCCACAAAAGTCACACATCTTCCCGTATGCTGGGCAGTCGCATGGTCTGTGGTTGGTGCCACATCTGGTACAGGAGTTGTCCTCACGACGATGGTCTTGAAAGGAACTCTTCTTCCCTCTTTTTCATAGTGCTTCTACTTTGACTTTCATGTCTTGGGCTCCAGTGGTACCTTCTTTGTAGACAGGTTCTCTGTCATTGGCCTTATGTTCACGGTAGCTTCCAATCACTTGCTCGTGGAGTTATGCCTGCTCGAACGCCTTTGAGTATGTTGCCGTTTCTATGTCCCACTCTGACATGATCTTCTTCACTTCGAAGTGCTTGGTGGCATGAAAGAACAGCTCCAACCAGCATGCACGTGTCTCGAGTGGTGGGAACTTGCATCTCTTCACAAGCGCCCGTATCCTCAAGTCGAGTTCCGCAGTTGTCTCATTCAGTAGCTGTCAGAAGTCGGAGAGGTACTCATCAACTGTGCACCATCGGCTTTCTGTACGGTCCATGCTCTGCTTGAGGGCATTCCACACTACCTCCGGATTCTTTTTGTCTTCAGACACAAGGTCTAGTGCGTTAAACCATTTCAAGCCTTCAGTGCCCAACATCAGGATGATCTGTTGCCATTGGTCTTCTGGTTTCACCTTTGATATTGCCAGGTACATCTCCATCAGCTGTCAGAATTCCTTGAAGGTCTCGAGTTTGTCCTCGGTGTCCCAGTCCATTGTGGGGATGATTTGGCCTGGCAGGGAGTTGCTCATGTTGATTGGTGTGCAACTGGCTGTGCTGCAATGGTCTTGAAAGGAAATCTGAATGTGATGAAAATTGG
>JBCAUI010058665.1:0-20395 GCA_038406195.1 Haplosyllis anthogorgicola | reverse complement strand
TAATGAAATTCATTACGTTTTATGAAATTCATTATATTTAATGAATTTCATAGTTTATGTAGGAGATCCCTTACTGGTAAATGTGTCTGAGAAATTTGCAGCACACTTTAACAACTGAATACAGTGGAACTTCCTTTGGGCGGACCTTTCTTTGCACGACCGACCTCGCTTTCTCCCTTTGCAAGACCATCAGACTTTGGATATAACACATTAAAGCTCACAGAAAATAACCCTCCTTTGCAAGATTACCATCCCATTGGCGACGACTTTTCTTCCCCAAAATTGGGTGGTCGCTCAAAGAAAGGCCTACGGTACACCGTTTCAACACGGTTAGTGTAAGGTTAAATAGTTACAGCGTTTATCAGTTCCTTCTCATAAACCTATATCGTTTAACGCTACAACGTATGAGTAGCGTTATGTTAAAATGAACTGCTTCAATGCTGAGAGGATATGCAGACATGGATATCGGCCTGTGTAAAACCTGTAAACATGTAAAGCCTTTTTCAGGTACGTGATGATAATGTCCTAGAGAAGGTAGTTTCAGGATGCCCGTTGATGTGAGATACGTGTACGACCATCTGATTGAAAGCCTCGAAACCGTTTTTCAATTTTTATACCACTACTTCGATGTATACTACGTGAGCTGGCTTGCTTGGGTATTCTATCCCCTGGTTGTCACCTTGATATTGCCTTTGACGATTCTTCTCTTGGTGTATGCATCAGCACTATTCTTGCACCTTTACCGACTAAGGCAACCTCTCAAAACTGCTGTGCAAGATGCGGTCCAAAGGAAGGACTTCTGGGACAGTGCTAGACGTATTCTGGCTGCTATGTGGGATGCACAAGGAAAGATATGGCACGGTGAGTTTCTGGCACGTTTTTTTTTCATTATTGTTTCCCGTGTATCAAAATATGATAAATATCTACATGTAATCGTGCGATATTTTTGTACAGGCAAGCCAGGTATGGCAAACACGATTTCTGTAATACCACTTTCCTCATATTTTTAAAGGTTATGAAATAATTGGATTAGAAAGAATACCAAATACTGGACCGGCACTTCTGATCTATTACCATGGAGCTATACCTATAGATTTTTACTACATCATGGCAAAAGTCATCTTGTATAAAAATAGAATGATCAGGGCTGTTGGTGATAGATTCTTGTTTAAAACACCAGGTGTGTACAAATATATACTAACTTCCCCCATACTTTTCACACATTGAAATAAGTACACGTACTAAGGAAAAATATTGCAAATAATATTTTGTATAAAACAGTGAAAAAGTCAGCAGTAACAATTACAACGTTTACAGTAAAAGTATAAAAAAGTGTGAAGAATTCTTTGCAAAAAAGTTCACAATGATCTTGTAGTTTTTTATATTGAAGCATAACTGTCTAAATTGATACTGTTCTGATTTCAACAGGATTTAAGCTGCTTATGGAGGTCATGCATGTTTTACCGGGAACTGTGAGTAAAGGTGTTGAATTACTGAATGAGGGACATCTTCTTGCAATTTCTCCAGGTACAGTTTGCTTACATATGCTCCTTGTGAACTTATTTTTCGGTTAGCAAAGAACTGTTTTGGTTAACAGTATAATCTACGTTTAGATTGCGATGTATTTGTATGAGTCATGAATGTGTTATAATTCACACGAATGTTTCGGTATAACATTTTAGGTGGAGTTAGAGAAGCTTACTTTAGTGACAACTATTATAATCTATTGTGGGGTAAACGAGTTGGGTTTGCCAAAATTGCCTTAGAAGCTCAAGTGGTAAGATTTAGGAGATTATAATTTCGATTGTTGAAAAGAAATCTTTATACAAGGGCATAATCTTTACCTTTAAAGTCATATTCATAAGTGCACCTCTTTTGTACACAAGATTTTCAATATGCGATTTCCAATAAATAATCATCATGCAGCCAATGAGATGCCTTTCCAGTGAAGGTGCGGTAAAATTTATTTACATAATTTACTCCATGTGTATTTGTAGGCTTTTTAGTACAGTCCTTGAAACAAGTTTATCCATTCTTATTGTAGCCAGTGATACCTATATTCACCATGAACTGTAGAGAAGCATTCAGGACACCGTCCATAGGAAGAAGTATGTAATTTATTGACTATAATTTCTTTACTATATCTTTTAGAGATACTGACCTGTAGCCTATTACTGGTGAAATAAAAGTGATTACATGAGTTTCACATAAGAATTTATTGGATTCTAGTGTGGAGTACGAAATTAATACTGTAAAATGTACAGTAAATGTGAACCCAAAAGATGAAAAGTTGAGTTACCATGGCCAAGGTGCTTTTGACAAATGAGTTTGATGAGTTCATAATCTGTATCTCTGAATCGGCAAATTGTCGAGGTAAAGTACATTCATCCATGCGTAAGTCAATGTTGTCACTACAACGTGGGCTTGTGGGATTCCCGCACTAAATTAAGGAAATGTCCCCTGAAATTGAGGTAAGGGGTCACAAATGCCCCCCCCCCAAATTTTGGCATTTGTGTCTTGTAATCTTGAACAATGATGGGGTATGGTCTACAATGGATGCATAATTTCAAATGAAAACCAAGTGTTTTAGAGAAACTTTTCCTGGTCAGTATGTCCAACATTGTGTACAGTCATGGCCCAGCTTAGGATTTGTACATTCATTTTTGTGGCGATTATTTTTTGTTATGGACCAACTGCCTAAATACAGTGACCCCTATTACAGTGAAAAGGTCCCCCAGAAATTAGGTATGGGGGACAAAATGTCCCCCGAATTTTAAAAGTAGCGGCAACACTGGTAAATGGACCATATAATTGTGTACATTCATGTACACGTAAATGGACCATAAAATTGTGTAATCAGCTGAGTGTGTACATATTTTTCTCATTTTCTTTAGGCTGGCTTCGAGCTATGTATGAGAAAACAAGGCTTCCGTTGGTTCCAATTTATGGTGGCTTTCCAGTGAAGATGCGGTATTTTTTTTTTCTTTCAAATTGTAAAGATAACCATGAAATATCAAATGAAGGTAATTTGGAAGGAGTTTGTGTAGCAGTCTCCCTGTTTGCCTTAGGGAATTAAAAAAGTACGAGAGAACAGTCAAGCTTAAGTTTTAACTCTTTTTAAATAGGAAACCAGTGTATTAAAAATGGTTGATTGGTCGTCTTTGATGTCGAAGAGATGATTGTTAAGACGATTTGTGTAAATTTTTGATCAAGTGTAGAAGTCAAGGGCCATTGACACAAAATTTAGTTTTGGTGTAGATTAAATTGCATCAGACAAATAGACATACATACGTTTGTGGTACGCCTTTGTAATTTCTTTACAGAACTTTCATAGGAAAACCTGTTACACCAGATCCTAGTCGAACACCGGAGGACTTAGCCAAAGAGGTAATATGATGTGCTGATATGTTAATATGATACGTTTGCTGCCTGTTTTGTAAAGACCCGGTTTCTTATTACGTGGAACAAAAGTTATGTTCTCATGAAAACTTATGTATTTCTACTTAAAGGTACAAGTTGCTATTGAGGATATAATAAAAAAGCATCAACGAATACCCGGAACAATTGTACAGGCCCTTTTAGAACGCTTCTACACACCAGCTCATGTCAAGCAAGACTAAGTTGCTGCATCATGCTACATTCCAAATCAGTAATATTCGTAAACATTGACAAAGACAATTATTACATAATTGCTTGGTTTGTATACTTTTATTTATGGTGTAGATATTAAGTATTTTGTTATATTTACAGATGAAATCTAAAATGTTGTTCGGCTGTCTAACAATGGTCAGTTAATATCAAAATTTGCTTTTGTAAAGCTAAAATGTAGGGCACAATGCCGTGAAGCATTAGTACGCACACGTGTCTCAATATTAGAATATTGCAGGAACAAATTGTCTTCGTGGAAGTCTGTTATATGTTTCACACAGTGCATTCTGTTACGTAAAGTTCAGATGATAATGTGATATTAGTTTATGTGAAATTCATGTTGTGATTCTACTATATGTTTTTTGTACAAATACTGTATATCTGTATTTGAATATTTTTATTGAATAGCAATTTAGTCGTGGTTTTTGCTGATATTCATTCTCATGTTCTATGTTTCGAGATAGTATTTGTGTCAAGTCTCATTAGAGTTATTCCATTCAGTGTTCATTCTTCAAGGGTGACTGGCAGATACACACGTACATTTCAGGACAATCACATAAAACTCAATGTTTCCACGATAAAACAAGATAGTTCCATAGTTTTTTGACATGTACTACCTCATGATTATTAGAATAAGATGCATTTCACAGAGATTTTTCTGTTTGACGATATTTGAAAGCCATTTATTTGAACTGTTAAAGATATTATGAAGACGCCTGGATTGTAGAAAAAAAGTAGTTTACTCAGTATGATAATTCCAATCAATCTGGCAGAAAGTGTTTAAAGAAACAATATTGTTGTTCATATTTGTTCATTCATTCATCTAGTCTTCGAAGCGATATGAAGTGGTTGTGATATATCTGTGGGTGTGCATGGTGTACTACGTTCATCTTTGCATTTATTCATATCTATTTCACATACAATCAGTAATATTCCGCTAGAAAAAAGTACATTCAATTCATAAATGCCTCGCTTACATCGAAAGGCAAATAAACGAAACATAATGCATAATTTTCCAATTATATTTTGAAATATTTGGGACGTTACATGCCTAGATGTTTGCATTCCGACATTACAGTATTATTTATCTGTGTATGTTTGGTATCATTGTGTACATAACGATTTATCTGAGTAAATTGTGTACATGTACTTGTTTTTTCTAATTCTGAGAAGATACTTGTTTTGATCCAGGAATATACAACGTGTTCTTGACCGTTGTTATCGATAAATAATGATAAAGATTCCGAAATTTTGAACACCAAATAAATACAGTGAACACTATGTGAAAAGAATGGTCAATTTAACAAGGAAAGTCATTCGTTTGACACAATATTTCGTTTCGTCAGACCTAATTGTAATGGAAAGTTTAAAATCCTTGGCAAAAGAGACTTCGTCTCAATTTTTGTTTCAAAGACTTTCTTTTCAGGCAGTCTTTACTGTACACCCTAAATTCAATTGCGAATTCTCATATACGGGTTAATAATTGATCATTGGATTTAATATAACTTATTGTAAACCGTTATGTTCATGACTTTATAAGTGTACATTTCAGGCAAAATTTTTCTCTTTTTGGGAGATTCAATAAGAATTAAATCAGTACTGGGACAATATGTACACTGCAGATAATTCCAGCATATTTAAACTACTCGGCAATATATTTTTTTTGTTTTTACGCATAGCCAAATTTTGTGAAGTAATACGAATGAATTATGTGATCAAAATGTTAACCAAATGTCTGATTCTACATTTATCGAATCTCATTGCACATCTTTGTATTGACTGTGTAAAATATTGAATTCAATTGAACGCAAATTAAACAGAGACATTATTTCAAGCGATTTTTTTTGTTTATTTTTTTATGCGTGGGTAAATATACATTACACCCTGCTCTCTTGCTGTTTCGATTTGTTGTAGTAGATCGGTGCGAACATAATACATGTATGTAGTAACAATACAACTAGTTGATTTAAGGTGCAAACCCATAATTCCGAACACACTTAACAAAATACATATCAAAAGCAAGTGCCACGCATTAGATAAATTTCCTTTGTATGTTACACTTCATTTCAGAATTTGATCAAAGCATCTTTTTCGGTTCTACTTGCGAAAACATAGCCTTTGGGTTCCATTTTGAATACTTTTGCAGGATTGTAATGAGTGGTGGCTCTTATCAATTACTATTTTACTATTAAGCCAGAACATCGTTTAAATCTCAATATAATATTTACTACTTCGAGAAATAGGCTAAAGTATGCGACAATGTACTCATAAACACGCGTAATAAATTCGCAATATATGTATCAACATTGTTCTGGCAGAATAGTGAATAATACATAATGGTAAAAGAACAACGTACGTCTAGTGCGAAGTACAATGAAGTTGTGCATTAAAGTCACTACTACAAAGCAGGTCCAATCAACGTCGCACGAAGTTATTGACAATTTTCACTTGATACACTTTCTGCCTTTAGAGCATTATGGTAGGAAAGGGAACGTTTATCATTGTCCTTGGAACTACGCAGGTTTAATTCGTCACGACAGGTTTGGAGGGCATGCACATCTCTGGTACTTCATATTCTTTATGCCATGGCTTCACAACCCTCTCAACCTTCAACTCTTCCAGTACTTCGCCACGCTTCATCTTTTCAAGTAAACGCGTAGTCCTGGAATCTTTGGACGGGATACAGTGAAGAGCAATTGGTACTTTGGTTACCACTGGTTTTGCACACGATCCTACGCACTTGGGAACAGGCTCGATACTGAAGCATGTCTCACGAACTTTGTTGACTGTGCGCTCAGCTTTGACATTCTTCATCTCTTTTCTGCATTCTGGAATGAAAAAAACAAACAAACCATGAAACATCATCAAAATATAAAACACTTGCACTATGTAGCAGTTCCATCTAAATAACGAACATAAAAAGGATGTAAAGAATGAACCTTGTTATTGACATTGTTAGTTCTTATTCAGTCGTTACGTAAATTATTCAGTTGATTTGACACTTTTTAAATTTTTATGCTATAAAATCAATGATTTACATAAAAGCAGTACCTGTGCGGCTTGCACCGAGTATTGGCACTGGAACTCGATTCAGTAATACTTCCCTGACCTCATCGACGTTACACATGGGATCAGAGATGACGTAACTCAACAGGAAAGGTCCTGGCTTGGTGTATAATTCTTTCCTTGGTCCCATCAGATCATCCATCGGTTCACTGTTGTAGTTGGAACAAACACCACAAAGTTGGTTGTGCCAGCCGGAATAAGGCTGTAAAATAAGCCAAAAATCATGAATGGTACCGTGCTTTACCAAGTGAAGAAGATGTAATTCTGCATAATAATTGTGTAGTCTGTTTAGCATCCACCGTGAGTACTAATTTAACGATGTTGAAATGTACTCACCTCAACAGTCACATCGACACCATCACTCTTGACTACGATGCCACTCTTGTGACTGACCACTACGACTTTGTCTCCTTCCTTCTTAATGTCACAGACTTTGTCACTCCTGTGTGCGCAAGATGAAAACGTGAGGAAAGAAACATTTGGCATAAATTTTTCATTGCTCATCGCTCAAAACTCAACGCAGAAAAGAACGGTATTTTAATCGTGTCTTTAATTTCAAATTTCCTCATCATCACCTCTTTCTGGTCGAAACTTTACATACCTTGGGTCCATTTCATATTTGTAGATAGTGACGATTTCTCCACTCACTGGGACACTGATTTTCCTGTTATTGACTTCAACATCAATACCCTTTGCAAACCACCCACTCTTTGGTATTATTTCGATCCTGTGCTCTGGCAGGTACACATGTACTATCTGTAACGACACATAAAGACAGTTAAGCTAATTCCCTGCATTGGACCATACAGTTACTTATCGAGTGTCAACAGTTAAAGTATTGTGATGCACTTGCAATAAAACCAGAATTATTCAGCGTGGCCTGATACCAATTCAGGTGTAAACGAAATTGTCAGTTTTCTTCATTCGGTAAAATGTCAAAAAGGTCACAAATAAAGTTACCTTCTTTTTATCTTCTTTCTTCTCCTTCTTCAGCGTTACCATGAAACTAGGACTAACCGAGCTGGAGCAATCCTTCGCAAGAATGACCTCACAATCAGTCTTTGGTAGTACTAGTGTTTTCTTGTCGTAAGTTTCGATCTCGTCTCTCAGTACTTCACATTTTGCTGGAGTCAAAATTTATGTGTTGCTTTATTTGGTAGAAAATTGTGGCCAAGTTCTGAGTTTTTTTATCATAAAAATCGAATTTTAACTTCGGTTTAGATACATTGCTGTTCATCATATCGTTGTTTTCGTTCCTCCTAACTAATCGTTACTTTTTAAAACTCCTTAAGTCTAAATGAGAAGTGAAACGCACCTGGGAATCTGTCGCCAGAAATGTACTTGATAAAGCTGTGGACAGGGTACGGGCCACTGCTATGCCATAATTCAACATCTCTTGGAATCCACTTGTTGTAACAACCTACATCAGAGAGTGAACAGACAGCATCGTTCTTGGGAAGGAATGGTATTGGTAGGCCTTTGATGACGTCCGTCTCCGTTGGAGTCATTATCATCAATTCCATCTAATTTCACAAAGGTAAAAATTATAACTATGACAATGATATGATCTCGCCTTTTAGCCAAATAATATTTTGTGCATGGCAAAAAATTACATTACTATCCGCATTTAATCTTTAAAATCTGTAACTGAAACTTGTTTACCTCTGTCACGTTTGTTAGGAACTCTGCAACCAGCTTAACCTTGTTGGGAGTATTCCTTGCTACCTCGGATTCTACGGTGATATAATGGGTGATCCATGGGAGTACCTTAATCATATCCTTGACCTTGACTCCCAACACGACCAAGTATCTGGGCACCATCTGGTAGTCAATGTCCACAGACAGCTCAATCGGGGCAGACACGGGCACGCTCCACATTCGAGAAGAATGTACTCTTGATAAGCTGACTGGCGCACCGCGTCCAAGCATTGTCTAAAATATCACAAATACATGCAACATAGATCATATTTGATTACAATCTGATAGAATAAAGTGTCTTCAAAGTTATTAATGTAATGACGTTGATCTCAAAATTAAAGCACAAAAATAGACATTGATACTGTCTTCTACGAGGGTTTTGTGATTTTGACATTTGCAACCAACCTCTACATCAAGGTACTTCTGGGTGTAATCTTTGGGACCATAGTAAACTTCCATCTTATGTAGTAGATCCTTTACAGATGACATGGGAACGAAACCATCAACCAACCATTTCTTAATGACATCGAGATGCGTTTTCATTGATAGAACAACCTAAAAAGAAACTTGAATTGTTATTTACGAAAAAAAAAACAATGCAATAAAACATGGACAGATTGTATTTTTGAAACCTACAACAATACAATCATTGTGAGTTTCACAACTACAAGCACAACTACAAGTAACGTGTGCATTGCATTCTATATTTGACTTACTTTCTTCTCTTGTGAAGATGTATCCAACAAAGGAGTGTAGATAATCTGTACGTCATCCTGGTGCTTCAATAAGTCATCACTGAGAATGTGTGTCAGTTGGATCTGGACCTTCTTTTCTGGTACTCTGCTTCCGTGTGTCTTTACCACTGTGATTACTTGGTGTTTGATGGGCCTAACAATTGAGGGATCGCTGCGTACGGGATCAAAAGGAATGAGAGAGCTACGTCGATCAGAGCGGACTGATGGTCGTTGACTGCGCCAAGATAAAGATGGAGTCCACCACCAGCTATCATCATCATCATCCTTGTCTTCTGAACTGCTTGATTCTCTGACGGATTCAATGTCCAGAATGTCGTGGACTACTTCTGAAGAGCGATCCACACTGTCAGGTCCAAGATATAATGCCTGTTACGATAGGTTTAAAAATGCTGGAAGTGTATATACAGGGAGAAAATTTAAGAAAAACAGCATAAAAACACCCATAATGCGAACTGAAGCAAAGCCAAAATAGTTTCCTGAGAAATTAAGCTTTTGTTAAATTGCTCGAATCTTACCTCAAGGCTGATTTCTCTGGGCATTTCTGAAGTGGGTGTCACAGTCACGTCCATAATCTTCTTTCCAAGTATAGACATCATGAGAGTTGATGGGCGAGTCAGTTCTGTTCTCATTCCGGTTGCCACCACGTCCAAACCAACGAAAGGAACCCTGAACGTCTCATGCCACTGCAAATCAACAATTTTTGGCATTGTTTAAATCTTTTGCAGAAAGGCAATTACAGTACTTCAATGTGCAATTCAATTCTGGTTCTGGCCAAATGAGACAATAATTTTCTAATATATAGTAATAATTATATATCAGTAATAAAGATAATCAGCACTGCCGATAAATATATATGTGGCTTACATGAACAGTACGGCCGACAGTTGGGAATTCTACAATTTTCTCATCAACAGTCCAGTCTGTTGTAGTTGGCACGATAGGTTTCTTGATAAAGCTGGTCGTGGTCAGAACAACCAATTTAACAATTTCTTCCTCCTGTCGAAAGCAATAAGTAAAATTAAATTTGAAAACTTTACGTTGGTCTACATACATGGGTAGGACCCGCTGGAAAACATTTGATTATCTATGATATCATTATACACATCAATGGTTTATTACGTTTCGTGGCATGTGTAGTTTGGTCTTCAGTTTCCCTGTTTCAAGTTCGAGTTTCACTTCCGTTGAAATCGGATACGTTGTGTAAGTCTTTGTGAACTCCGTAACCACTGTTCTTAGCAACGCCAACTCTACACCAAGAGTTATATTTGTGTCCACCAAGAACCTAACAAATGTGAATGATTATGAAATATTGTTACCTTTTATTTCTTTCAATAAATCCATTACTTTTAGAGTTGTGGTTACATCTCGCCGCCAGCAAAATCTACTGAACGATGTTTAAACTAATGTGTACGCCAGTACGGATAAAAAGAATGCTTACGTTGGTCGTATCTCCCAGGTTGCCTTCATTTCTGGTACGCTTGAACTTCTCCAGTTCTTATCTTTCTTTACGTCTTTACTCTTGTGCACTCTGCAGCAATAAAACGGACCAAAGTCACTTCAATCTGTCTGCAGTTTTCAAGTATAATTTCAAACCAGTGACTATTATTTGCAAGGTAAAATGATGTACGACTGTAAATATACCTTGTAGATCTTGACGGTCCAACCACTGATAGCACGTCCCTGAGTGAAGGTACATTTTCAACTTTTGTGGATGTCTCTACTCCAACCACAACTACACCAGACATATTCAGTGACAGAGGCAGACCACATGGTGTAGGCACAATCATAGCAGCCTCAACCACTGGCACGACTTGTGTCGTTTTCATTGTTACACCTCGTTCAAGTTTAGCGACAAATTCTGGAGCTTTCTCAATTGCTGAAATAAGTGGTGAATGCAGGTGTACAATAGTTGGAAAGTCCGCGAAACAATAAGCACGGAACAGAACCGAGCTCCTATTAACAGCAGAAGCAATTGATCGAGATATATTTAACAAAATCATACAGCCACGAAGAAAGAACTCGTAGAGTGTTACGACAAACACTACGACTACGACACTACGACTAAAACAAAGAAGGAAAAAGAAATCAAAGACTTACCATACTGGAACAGTGATTCTAGATAATTGGAGTCGAATTTGAAGTCATGTAATTCTGTGTCATATGCTTTTAGGTACAAAGAAGATGCAAAGTTTTGGAGTTCTCTCTCAGTTATTGATATCTGCAGAAATAACAGTATAAGATTACACAACATATTTAGATGGGGTTATTTGTTTATCCCTAAAAGGTGTGTATACATGCTATTATTTCTCAGAATGAACAAAAAGCGTAATTATACATTGCTGACCTTGTCCATGATGCTGCGAATGTGCAGTAACATTGATGGTGAGGGATGCTGAATGGGTTCCAATATATCTTTGAGTGAGAGACGACCTTCAAACAGTTCCTTCAGCATGCTCTTAGGTCCAATTACATTCTTCAGAACTGTCTGCAGTCCTTCCATTTCCAGGCCAACCTGAAAAAGATACAGTTCGATGATAATTTACATGGTCATGTAACCGTAAGTCTGTGGCATGTTGTGAGTTTAGTCTCCCACAGTGGCACAGGACCTTAAACATCCCTAAGATTTAGCTTTTTGTATAAATTATAAAAAGGAAACAAAGAAACAACATATGTACCTCATATCCAACAAATGGGAATCCAGCAACATCTACGTCCTGTCTGAAAATAACAGTATCTGGCAGTATGGAGCGTGGGGTATTTAAGTACTCAAATGACGTGATCAAACCAGATTTGCAGTAATCGCTGTAAACGTCCTTGATGATGGCCTTTGAATACTGGAAACCGGGAGTTATCGGTTTTGCATACTTCAGGGCAGTTTTGATTGTCATTGTTATGTTGCGTAGAACAGGGGTCTTAAGTTCGCTTTTACTCTTCAGGTAGGAGTAGACGAATGAACCAACTTGTAGAGACGGTTCCTTCTTTAGAGTCTGGGTGATTACTTTCAGGACACCAAGACTTGGATTAGTTCCCATGGTTACGATGAAGGCACCAACTCGCATTTCTATGGGCATGGTTGTGTCCTTGTAAATGGGGATTACGATGTTTTGAACCTGTTGATGAAAAACATCGAAATATATTCTTCGCCATTAATAATGCCAAGATATTTGCATACCATATTCATTTCACTTGTCAAACAAATAATCAGGAACAGTTGGGATAAATTTTTCGTCCAATCGGAAATGTTTATATTTTACATAGAAATGCTAAACTGGTAATTATTCCAGTTCTCTTAATTATTAATTTATCGTGTAATAACGTTTAGTAAAATATTAAATTTACCTCTGTTGGTATCATTGGTGCAATACGTCTCAATGCATACAAAGCTTTCACTCGAACAATCATTGGTTCTGTTGTAGTTGTAATGAGAGTTTTGAGTGGGGTGATGCACTCTGGTAAACCTGAATTACCCATAGCCTTCAGTACCCAGATCTTCTCATCAGTCGTCGTAGCCGTTGTCAGCATGGTGGTCAGTTCCTGTGCAATTCTGTCAAGGATGGTCTCAAGCTGTGAAACTCTTCCCACTGGGGTATTCACTTTGTGCACCAGCTTCCAGGCGACTGATCCAACAGTAAGTAAAGCATTACGGCGTGTCCTTACTGCGTGTGTTGGAAGCGTTGTCTTTGTTGCTTGCTGCAATAAAATAAATGTATGAAGTTTTAATCTTACGAAGAATATCATTATGATTAGATCATTCCTATTCATTTATGAAGTTGCTTCTCTGTATTACTTATTTTATACTATTTCTACACCAGAATAATAAATGGTGTGTTGTTCATCTAAATAATTATGATGAAACTAAATTTAAATCCTTGGTTTGATTACCCTTCCAATTTTTAGAATGTCGACAGTTGGTTTACCCTGACGGACCCAAACTTTGGCTACATACAGTTAAATGTACATATATAACCAAAGATAGAGCCAACCAGGATATCCAATATCTCATCTTGAACTCCCAATGCTGACCGCGTCACGGTCTGGAGCAGGTTAAATCTTCATGATGATTCAAAAATATATGTATTTTACATCATCCAACAATATTAAATAAACAGTAAATAAAAAAAGCCATGTACAAAGTCGTACATACATACCATTAAGTCATAGGCAAGCATTGGAGTTGGTGTGCCATACAGAGACATCATCACCATCATGATACTACCCCTTGTGTCTGAGATAATATTGGACGAAAGCAGTTTCACAACGGTGGGGACTACATCGGGTCTTGAACACGTAACCAGTATGTTCAACAGAATTTCCCTGCAAGGTAATGAATGTTGATTCTTGCTGAAAACTTACTTGTTTCATAAAAGTTGGAAATATCACCAATATTTTTAACCTTTTTAAATTTACTTATTAGGAAATTATGTCATTACACACGCAATTTTCACAAGCATACTTTCAGGTTCTCAAAATGACAATCAATTACCCCTTTGGTGTGATCTCAGTTGATGTGCAGTACTTTTCGATCAGGCTTTCAATGGCTGTAATTGGCATTTCGGTCATCAAGATAGTTATCTTGCTCATGACGAGTGTTGAATTTTCATGCACATACGGCGTTGTCATCGTAATTGCCTCCGTCAAAAGTTCTTCCATCTGAATTTGTAAAAAATTAAGCTTCACGAAGTAAGTCACCATTTTATCTTGTTTAACAGAAGCGATCGAAAGCTGAACGTAAATGGTGTACATTACATGTTGCTTACCATATTTATTTTGGCTCGAACCTCAGGGCTTGACAATGATACTGGGACCCTCTCCCGTTCTCGGACGATTGGTTCTGGAACTTCCATGATCAAACTATCTTTCTTTTCTACTTGCGAACTCAGGCGGTGTGGAACCCGAACCTCTTCCACGTCGGTCAATGTCAGCACTTGCCTAAATGTATGAAACATAAAGAAATAAAGAAAATAAAATAAAGAGGAACTTGCTCAGTTTTATTTTATGTAAAAGACCTTTATTCGCAGACTTGAATCTGATCCATGTTAATACACTTCATAATGTTCTTAAGTAACATATTTAACTTGACTGTTTCTGTTCTATGATTTTATACACTGAAAGAACAACTTACACTGTGAAAGTGAGGAATTTTCCTTTCTCCAGTTCTAGTCTGGCGAAGTGTTGTTTAGCAATAAGTTTGCCCCCCTTGATTAAAAAGTTTGTCCTGTCTCCTTGAACTTCATAGTCTGCCTCCATCTGCCAGTGAGTCACTTGCTGTGAAAAAAAAATTGAGTTTTTTAATGCCATGCCCCATGAGGTAGTGAAACAAAAACTGGATTATAAAATGCAAAAACACTGGATGATACTGAATAAGTAGACCAACCTTTTCTAAGTATTCTGATCCAAAAATGATGTTTTCCATAAGGCCAGTCTTCCAGATTGGTCTCTTAATGCAGTTGTCGAAATTCTTAACTTTGGTCAGTTTAACCGTAGGGGTGCTCGATACCGAAACCGTATCGTCCACGGTATAGACTGATTCACACTTTCCTGTAACATCCTCCTGGAAGCGAATGGTGACGAATATTCCAAATCGGTTTTGAAAAAGCAGTTGATTGCCAGCGTGTGGAACAAATACGATTGTATAATTAGAATTTAGGCCACGATAGTCTGATGTTTGCAAGATTAAGTTATGTCATGTCTGCATATATGTGCATAGAAGATGATATAAAAAACTGTATCGACAACGCATAGACAACTAAGACGACGGCAATGGCATTGATGGATGAAAGTGCAATTACATTATTGCATTTGCTCTTTGAGTATGTATGTCAAACAAGCCGGTTGGCTTACCTCCATGACGCGGTAGACTTTGTTGGGTGATCGTTGCGGTGGTGTTGCTATGTTGAGTTTGTTGAGTATTCTCAGTTCATCGGGATCCACACGAACACGTTCTTCCTCCATCAGGTCCAGCTGCATGAAGCTGAGCAGACCTCTCTTGACGTTGACTGACCAGTAAGGTTCCGTTGTCTCTGTCTCTAGATCGATCAACTTTCCAGGAACCATCCTGTGAGAAAAATGCTCTTTATGTATTTACACATAAACCTTGATATGCTTTTCAGGAATTTATTCCACCGCAGAATATAACAGCGAAATAAAATCAAATGAATTTTAAAAGGCCGCATATTTTCTAATTTTACACATGTAAAGATGTAATCTGATATTCATGTAATGTAAACTTCCTATGCTTCGCTACGTATTTACTTACGTGAAAGAGAATGGTTTCACGAGTTCTGTAGTGATAACGTCTTTTTCGGGTCCGGTTAGTGTCGTCCATACTGTGTCTGGTATCAGGTCAGATGGATGATGATTTGGTATCTCTCGATTCAGCTTCAAAACGGTGACTGCGTCAATCTGTAACGATACATCGCAGAAGTTAAAGTAAAAACGTTTTGGGGTTTTTTTCAAATACGCATGTGAAATCTAAATCATTTTTGGCACGCGTGATCAATTCACTCCATTGTCGACGCCATCATCCTGCTACACTTTACAACCTAATAGTGGCGACAAGGTATCGCCCATGATACCCGGAACTTTAACTTTGCGACAGGGCTCTTTTAATAACAAATTCTTGCGTGTAATACAAGCGAGTAAAATGAACATGACAAATATGCGTCGATTAATTTTGTCATACACTATTGCACATTTTCGCATAGTAATTATTCACAAAATATTTTGTAGCCTAACAACTGACCGTTATCTAAATATTAGAAGAGCCGTTAAAGCTTTTCAGAAAAGAAGCTGTTGGGGTTCGTGCAACTCAATGTCTGTCAACTCCATAATATAATTAAATCTTACCTGAGTGACCTTCAGGTTTTACCGAGAGGACAAAAATAATCCATGTACTTTTTACTGTGCACATGAACAAAAACAAAAAACCAGCCAAAGTACAAAATCGCTTCATTAATCAATTGCTGCTACTTTTTTTTTTTTTTACAACTTATCAAAGTTTATGACATTTTGTCCCAGTGTTTTGCAGCTGATATCCAAGATTACATAATCCTTCAACTTTCAACTTTTTTATCAGTAAAAATATTTTCTAGAATGCAAAGTGGATTACATAATCGTCACATTTCTTATCTAGAGGCTTCTCATCAGCTACATTGTATACTAAAAAGAAGTTATCAAATTTCCTTGAGTGTTTTTAGTCAAGTTTTAATGATCTCTTGAATTGATATAAAACATCTTTTTGCACTGACCAGTAAGGAAGCAAACCCAATGTGAAAATCAATGGAAAGAAAATAATGCACAAATGCTGTCACATTGAAAACTGCCAAGTCTTTAAAAATAAACTTTTCTTTTGTACAACCGGTCAGCAAATTCCCTTTTTCATATGTTCATTATACACAATGATTTTCAGCGGTGCCTTATTATACTGAATTCACTTTTCCGAAACAGCTAAAGTCAATTTACTCTCCTTAACTTTTAAGATTCGTTAAGCGTTTAACAATTTTCTTTTCAAACACTCAATTCTAGTTATTTCTAATGTATTTGCTTTTTAATATGTTCGTTAACCCTATTCGTCTACAGTAGAATAATGTATCGCCACATAAGATTTAGATCTTTAGCTTTTTAAGCATTTGAAAGCCACTTACCTTGGCTGTGACTTTGCGACCATCTTTAGTCTGAAGTTTTACGTTGGCCATAAGTTTGAGTCCGGCATACTGTATGTTGTCCACTGATACACCAGTCAGAACCTGGGTGGTGTACCTGTATACGTACTCTTTCCCTGGTCGAATACCTACAGAAAATAACATAAAATAAAGTTAAAACAAGTCACAAAAAGTCGTAAACTTACTGTAACTTGTCTTGAGCGATACTTGTCTTGAACGACATCATGTCTTTTTACGACACTTTTCACTTCACACAACGTTGTTAAAACAAGTTTAAATAACCCTCTCTTGGACGACACCCTGCCTTTTACGACATTTTTCGGAGGGAAAAGTTCAGTGTCGCTCAAGACAAGTTCTACTCATTTTTTGTGAAAATTTATCACGACAGATTCATTGAAATTTGTTCATTGCATTTCTGCGGCTGTTCTCTGATGGTTCCGTTTCGTTAACTCTACCAATGTATTTTACTTGTTTTACTTTGAAGATAAAACTTGTTAGTCTACTTACTCGTTTCTTGATGAAGAAGGCTTGGGCTGGCTGAAAAGTAAAAGATAAACTTCAATTAAAATCAAATGCAAAATAAATTGTTAGATTAGAACTTAGAATAGAACTACTGTGCATTAAATCATTTACCCCAGTACGATATATTTACAGGCAGCCTAGTTATTTTTCTTCACTGTATATCGCTCGAGTGGATAAGCAATTCACAATAAGAAACGGAACAATTTTACGACAAATTTTGCATCAGAAAACATGGAGACCAGTAATGGTACTGACCTGCAGCAACAGCAAGAAAGGCTAGTAGGATCCACATACTTGCTGCTCTCTGACCACGAACCCACAGTGCCCAGCTCTGTCCAGCGCTGTCCATTTATACTACCGGCCATGTCCTTGGACTGTCCTGTCAAGATCACCACACAATGACACTCATCTGTGGAAGACCAAACATCAAGAACACTACATAATTTTTTGCCCTCATCACCTCTGTGTCAATATCCAGGGACCTCGGAATCTACTGCCGTTTTTGCAGAATATCACTTCTACGTCCACTAGTACCGCGCACACGCGTATGTATGTCTTTCGCTACCTAGAGAAACGTTAATCAGTTCCGTCGTCTTCTTACTGTATGCCTGTCTCTAGAAACGGCCAAGCTGGAACTGAATGCAGCCTACGTGACATCATCATTTATACACAGCTGTGTTGATACTGTAGACAAAGCCAATGCCAAATATAATCTGCAGTTCACAAGGCAACAATAAATCTTGGGACAATAATTTTGAAATTCTTTCCCTCGTGGATAAGAAATGAGGTGATAAGCAGAAAGTTGACCCTTTCCGTGAAAGCAGCTGATGACATAGGTTACATATTGTATTGGCTACGTGAACTTTGTTTATCTCTCATAATCGCATGACACCCTGGAGATTGCCCTTGCCATTCATAGTGAATGAAAGGGGCACGTTTCAAAACAAACCCCTTCCAAATAACAATTAAGATAGTATATTTTTGCGGCGATCTATTAAAAAACTTAATTATTTGAAGTTAGTACAAGAAATATAATTATTCAAATTTGTTATTTGTATCATGGTGGTTCCTAGTGGTGCACTTAATTTGCAATTGTAAGCAGAAACATCAATTTGCAATTTTTACAAGAGATTTCTTATCCACGTGAAAATGGCTTAACTTAATAATTGTCCCAGGGATACTACAGCAAAAGGATACCAACAACATGATCAACTGTCATGTGTGGAAGACACTACACTTAGAAACGACGTGACTGCAACAATTTAGCATTTTAAACGAATTAAATGACAATATATTAGTGCTTGATATTGAAACTTTGTGGCAAATTTACATGAGTAATACGGCCCCTCTATGTATTAGTAAGTTGCCACTTGCAAAATGTACGTTTAACGCAAAAATAAAATTAGAAACCTTTTTTTGTAGAAAAAGCTATTCAATTGATGGTATGGCTGTTTAAGGTTAGGCAATCGACATTTCCCTTGACATAAAACATGACAAAGGACATCACAGCCTGATGCTTACGTTTGATCAAAGTGTTTGATCTTTCAGCTTTGAGTACGCGTTGGAGCTTTAAAAGAAAATTCACCAGAATTTGAGAATCTTAAAAAATATCTTGGATGCATTACCAAATTGTACGCATTAATGCACGATTGTGTAACGTTGAGTAACTTCACTTTTTAAACAATACCAGTGTTTCTAGCTATGTAAATGTTGTTCTAACAATATTTAAACACTAGTATTGATACTTTTTATCCTCCGTCGTTTTATTTGTAACGAACACTTCTTGTGACCAATAATTTGATAGTCAAATCGGTTCATTCGATTCGTGTTACCATGCGAAGAAATAACACAAACTTTTTATATTTCCTGATGATAACACACGCCATTTAAATATAGCCACTGTAAAAAGTGCAACAGTTGTAAAACATTCACTGATATGATGCATTTATGATATTATACATGTTAAAAAGTAAATTGGAACTTTGACGCCACTACACAGCCACAAAAGGACTAAAGCTGAATTAATAAATCAGAAGTAGCTGATTGCACAGTATTTTTATACGTTTAAGTCGCATATGTTGAGGTTAATTTACGCTGAAACTGAAAACGTTGCGTATTTAGCATTATAGGCCTAAACACATTTGATGTTAACTGAAATTAAGTTTTAGAAAGCAGCAATTCGTCCTTCAAACCTGGAGACATATTTGGTTTTGAATGAACCCGTGAAACTTGGGCACTGACCTCATGACAATCAAATTTACACATAACGTCGAGTCAAAAGTAAATAAAAATGCGATGAAGTTTAAATGCAGGTCTTGGCACTTTAATTTACTTTAAATTACCAAACATGCACACCGGAATCAAATCCTCCCTACAATATTAATGGAATTAATATCAGGAAATGCGTGTGACAATTTTTTTTGTTCCACAAGGAAAGATCGGCATGTTGCAGGCTGCATACCATACCGATCACTTAAATCAGCAAAAATGAAATTACATCTAACCTTCATCTTTTGAACTTCACTACGCGTATTTTAAATTGGAATCAAATTTAATTCATAAAGTTCAGGTGATGAACTATTGCTTTCCAGTCGAACACACTGAATTTGTGGTAGTACACAGGACCAAATTGACTGGACCTTTGCAAACAAACTAGTACCAAGGACTTTTCACAGTGCGAGTCTTTCGTCTGGTGCAGTTATTTTCGTAAATTACTTACAATTGATTTCATTGTACGACTATTGTTGTGTCTAATTGTAATATCTGCACCAGATTAACTTGCACAAAAATAAACCCTAACTTTCCTGGTATGCTGCCACATTAGATGCAGTGAAAACAAAATATCAGATGATCAAAATATGGTGGCACTTGTGTCACAGTTACCGGGGGGTCCCGAGACAATAGAAGTTACCAGACACTTGTATAAAGTTGCCGACGGGGTCACCGACGCATTTTAGGGGTCCGCGGACCATTTGCGGCAATACATTTGCAGAACCCACTTGTTTGCAGGGAACCGGTGACGACACTGACGACACCTCCTCTGGT
>JBCAUI010058554.1:0-20398 GCA_038406195.1 Haplosyllis anthogorgicola | reverse complement strand
TCACAATGCGAAGCTTGTTGCCATGACACCAAATCAACTGACGTCACCAGTGACGTCATAATCTGTGAGCACTTGGCGTTGCCAAGTGTCCGGATTGTGTAAAAATCAGACAAACTCATCACTTAGCTACCTGCTGCTCAGGTAGCAATGATGAAACTGAAGCAGACACATTACAAATGACTCACTCACATATCAGTCTTACTCTACGCATTAGAAATGTAATTTAATGGATTTAACGCTCCCCATAGTTGACTGTATGATGTTCGATCACCGTCTTTCTAGGTTTTTTCTAATTCTTTCCCCTTCTAAATTAGGCAGATTAGGCAGATTTGGCAGGGAATTTATACTATTTTTAGTAAAATAACCAATCGTGGTCCATGACTAATTTCAATTCAGGACTGGTAGTAATCATTTCAAGTGACTATTTTCAGTCATGTACCAAAACTCGTCTAAATTTCCCTACCAAATCTGCCTAATCTGTCAAACCTGCCAAGACTGGTAAAAGAATTAGGAACCCCCCCTCCCAATTAAACAGTTACATCGAATAAAATGGGAAGATTTGCCCTTTTTAAGCTTCCAGTTAGTGTCATACGTGCTATTTATAGCCATCGAGTTACATGGCAATGAATGTAATGACGTAGGGAATCCACAATTTCAAAAAAATCCCAACAACATTATATCTATTTTTATTTTAAAAGTACAACTGATCAAGATGAACAAAGAAAATTGCACTAAGATTCTTCTGTTTTGTTCCAGCTATCTTTTGCCATCGAGTTTCACGGCAATGAATGTAATGACGTAGGGAATCCACAATTTAAAAAAAACCCAACAACACTAAGATTCTTCTATTTTCTTCTTTGCTACGTTTTGCCGCATCTTTGGTAAAATTCAGTAATTACATAAGTGTAGGGATTACAGTGCAACCCGTTTAGCTCGACATCGCTTAACTCGTTTTACCACTTAGATCGAACTTTTTTCATTTCCATTCAATACATTTGCATGATTTTTATCTTTTAACTCGAACTCCTTTTACCGCGACAATTTTTGATGGTAACTCCAAGTTCGAGCTTAGTGGATTGGACTCTACACAAGCTAGGGAGTCTTAGAAGTAGTAATAAGTTGAAATCAACCATGTTGGTCTTTTTTCTAAATAACTTCACTAACTGAACTAGTCGTACAATTTTGTTAATCTGTATGATTCCACAATGACAATATATTTCAGAACCGTTCTTTCATTCATTTTGAAAAGGTAAGCAGTGGCAGATCGAGGATTTCCCGTACGGGGGGCGCCTGTCCTGTAGGGGGGGGCCGCCAACCCAATTTTCACCTATTTTCGCCCAAAAATCGGGGGAAAACTGCATGAAAATGAAGAAAATTTTGGCTGTAGGAAGGGGGCGGGAGGCGCCCCCCTAAATCCGCCAATGGTAAGTTCACTTATGAAATTATATCTCCTCACATATTCTTGTAAACGACTTACGTAAGCTATGGTAGTAACTTACGTACACATGAACTTTTATTAAAGTTGAGTAATTTTCAAAAACCTTTAATATGACGTTATTTTCATCATTATGTTGGAAGAAATAAATACTTTGGCACCTCTTCAGAATGCCAGAAGCGCAGTTGAGAAATACTGGCTCCGCGCCTGTAAATAAGAAGTTGTATATAAATAAGAAATAAGAAGATAACACGATGTAGTTTTGTTAAGTGCATATATTGTTTATTTAAAAAATCATATTGAATTAGTATGTAGTTACAAGTGTTTTCTAAATGTAATGATGATATCAAGCTGTTAATAAAATCATTTATCATTCCAGATTCTAGATTATGTAATATTTATATTGCTAATTTAAAGTCTTCTTTGTCCTACAAATCTATGCATTCATCATTTTTTTTACAAGATGTCATAATTGTTATACATAGGTTTTCTGTGCATGTAATATTTGCCCTATTGTACAGCCATTTGGTATTTCTTCATTGCCTCTTAAACCCAGAAAAACGCAACCACATGGAAGTCAGTTTGATGTTCAACAAACAAATTGTTTGCTTACAAAGACACTCACTCGATCACAATGCTACTTGGCTAGGTCACACCAAAGAAATGCATCTCGAAGGTCTCACTCAAGATTTATGCCTGAAGAATGTAATATTGCATAATTTTGTTAAAACCTCATTAGAGATGCTCAATGTTTCTGCCATTGTTTTCCTTCACCCAGTTTTTTTGAGATTTGAGGATAGAAGGATAGACGATCAAACAAAGTTTAGTCAAATAATAAATAAAAAGTGGGCGAGATATATTTGCCAGGTATTATTAAATTAAGGACATCAACTTTTTTTTTTCAAATCAAACTCTAAATTTCACATTTTGTAATTTAGTCATCTTGCATCTATTATCTTGAAGAGCTGACCCTGTAAGTTTATCCAATTTGCTGTGAAAACTGGATTTAATTTAAAATGTAACACTCACACGGCATCCAGAAAAATACTTTTCATACCATTGAAATGCACTTTAATTTTTGTGCGCTTTACATGGACTTAACGCTTACTAATATTATTTTGGAGCCATTTTAAAAAATACAGATTTGTTTCATGACATTAGGTTATTCCTGAAATTTAGAATGTAATAACTTCTTAAATTGAAATCTCGAATAATGATACAATAAAATACATTTTCCAATTAATGCAATTTACTGCAAAGTTAAACAAATGTGTAGAAACCCTTATGAAAGACAATGGTATTTGTTTCATAGTGAGATGGTTTAGATATTGCATTTCATACTTCATATTTTTCACCGTTATATTTTGAAGCTGAACGGACACATCAGTGTGTTTGCTTTGCTGCCTCAGAATACAATATAATTATACAGTACAAAGTTCTAAAGTTCTTCTCTGTATATGTCCCTTTAGTTTATAAATATAACGACGACAAATACGAACAATTCTTCACAGTTAGTCTTTCTGTAAAACGTATAAAAACGATATGTATACTTATATTTATAAACATTAACATGAGAACGTGAATTAAGCCAAGCATAAGGTGAGGTAGGTTAGGCCTATGTATACGCCTCTATCTATACCCAGATGTAATAATATACGAGTAGTTACAATGCAATATGTGATTCCTATACCATATAATGATGAAGACATAACACTTACACAATATTTACTGCAACATCAAACACTTATTCTTTTATCAAACTTGATCAATGAATTACAACCAATTGAGAATATGAAATTTTGTAACCTTATCAGTTAACATGTAAACAAGGTTGGTTAGCTTGAATCAAGTGTTATCTATTTATCAAGTGTAATTCTAATTTGATTTGTATATTTCTTTGAGAAGCCAAATGGTGACTTTGGGACCGCGCTTGATTTGTTGTAATATTTAACCAAGAGGTGCGCAGGTTGGTCTGGCTGGCCATGTTCTGCCCGGCTGACATGTGATGAAGTTATCTCCCTGCAGGGTGAATCCAGCGTTACATGAATACATCGCTACACCTCCACCGTTAACCAACGCAAGTTGGTTTAGAACACCGTTTGCTATCTGTCCAGGATTCCCACAACCTGCAATTGACCAAGAAATGGTTCACATGTCATTGTAAATGTATCATTGTGGCAGGACCTCCATGTTTGCAAATCAATGGAAATCACACCAAGAAGAACCCATTACATTTCGCAGCAGCTGATGACTTACGTCACAAGGATGACTAGAAAGGACAGGGTTCCTAGGAGGGGAGGGCAGTTACGTAGACTTGGGTAGTAGGACTTTATTGCATTTAGCCTTCAAGAGACATGAAGAGGCTTGTATATTTTATCATTAGAAGGAAAGTTACGCTTACAGAATGATGACTGAATAAGGATGCTGAAATATAAAGCTTCACAGATTATACGTGTTCCATCCAGATGCTACAGCCAGAAATATATACAAATTTGATTATGAACTGTTTTGCCACTTCCTAGTTAGAGTACACTGCGGTAAAGCTGCAATAAAAGCAATCTCAATTATGCATTCAGTCCTCCCAAAGGTCTCAGGTTCGATCCGAAGTTGTATACAAAACGTGTGGCTGGCACTTTGCCTTTGCAGGACAGCAACGCAGAAATATTACAAAAAAGGCACCTGAAGCATTGTTTCATTCATTCATTCATTCGAGAGAGAGAGAGAGGGGAGAGAGAGAGAGAGAGAGAGAGAGAGAGAGAGAAAGTTTGCACAAGTCATACATATTGATTGATAAAATTACAATTTAGTTTCCAAGCATTTATGACTTATCAAATTTAACTGCACCTGAAGGGTATCTGAAGTTATAACAATCAGCGAGAATTAATCACAAGGCTAATAAACAAAACAGTGTACAGTGAAACTCTTCTTGTGTTTTACAGGTTTTACAAACTAATTCTGAGTGTAATGTGTAACCTATAATCTGTGGATTGACCTTAAGATGATTGAAAGCTGGCCCAAAAGAAGGGAATGCTTCCAAAACCTTGGAAAGAAATGTTTGGTCATGTCTGAATGGCGTTGCAAAATATGAAATAGTGGAAGCTATTTGACACATTTGAATGTGGTTCATTTGATTTAAATTTACTTCTTAGCAGACCGGGAAATTAAAATATTGATCATTTGTCAGTCAGAAATTGTAAAATTTGCAAACTTAAGATTGATGTCACTCAGATTTTATCGTGGACATTAGTCAGAAGAGCCGTGCCTTTGCACCCCTCACATCCCCTCTGGCTGCGGACCTCTGACTGTTCAAGAGAGTGACCGTAAAAGAAGAGTCTCACTGTATCTAACATTGAGTTCGGCCCAGCGTTAGCTTGTTTGACCCGTGACTGCGATACCCTGTTCCCGGGATTATAATCCTTCGACGATATGAATTCTGAAAGCAAAACAGTTTGTCTTTAGTTCGCGTTTATTTACAACATAGAACTGACGACACCGTGCCCTGTACCAGATGGCGCTCGGGTTGCGGTGCAGGTGGGGCCAGGTGTCCACTCTCCGTTACTCTGACAGATCCGACTGGGACTTCCGGTCATTGTGAAACCATCGTTACACGTGTACGTCACAATGGCTCCCGTGTTAAATGACGTCACCACCGTTCTCGTAGCGCCCGCTACTTGTCCAGGATCTCCACAACTTGTATTGATAAAATAACAATTAAATTGACATTTTATCAAGGTTTATAGTATTCGCGCGAAGGTTTATGAAGCTGGTATGCTGCGCCCATTGCAAGTTAGCGCGATTGTCTTTCTTAGCTGTTTACTATGGGGTTTGCAAACTACCAATTCTAAAATGCAAACCAGGAATATCAATGGCTTCAAAAACATTAGGATGCTAGGCTATTGTGACTACATGTTTAAACGCTAATGCGCAAAATGGCTGCAATGACAAATGATAATACACAATATAGCACCAAAAATATTAAAATGCAAGGCTGCAATAATTTCTTCAAAAGCATGTATTATGACTTCATAAATTGAAAGTTAATATAAAAGGCTGCAATGGCTTCAGGACAAATGATAATACGCAATCTAGCGCGAGCTTCACCAAAAATTAAAAGAAATTGATCTATTCAAAAAAATTAAAAGGCAATGCTGCAATGATTTCACCAAAAGTATGTATTATGATTTCATAATATTGAAATATGAATTGCTGAAAAGGCTTTATAATAAATATTCAAAAGCGTAGTCCCGTCTAAAACACTAACATTAAAGGCTGCAATGGATTTATCAAAAACATGTACTATGACTTCATAAATTGAAAGTTATATAAAAGGCTGCAAAGGCTATTTACACAACGTTACACATTAAAGGCTGCAATAGATTTATTAAAATCATGTATTATGACTTTATAAATTGAAAGTCAGCATAAAAGGCGGAAATCGCTCCATAGAACTTGGCTGCAATGGTTTCATAAAAAAAAATTACACGCAAGGGCGCAATAGCGAGCACATTTCACTAATACCGTAAATTTATTTAAACTTTTAAATAAGATTTAATGCATGTACAGGGGGTAGTACTTAGGAAAAACATTCAGTAGTCCATCCGGACTAGTAGTTTGTCACAGTCAGTCGTCTGCAGACCATGCTCTCCAGTCCGAATTATCTCAACAAGTGAATGTAATTATTGAAACACCTTCTCCCAATTTCTAAGGCACCTGAAATTTGGACATCTGTCTGTTGATATCATATCTTTGGGTGACTGCAAGTTCACCAGTCAGTCCAGACTACCAGAATGATAAAACAACTAGTCCTCGGATGAAATATACGGGCTTACGGACTAGTGCTAATGATACCCCTGATGTAGCGCATTCATAGGAAGGTACATTTACCATTCTGTGTAATATCATCAGTTTAGATCATAAAGCCCCTGAGGTCAAATTCTACATCACAACGGTCAAGGTCAAAGCTGAAAGGTCACTCCTTCTTTAGTCTGTGATCCTTGCAATGTTGACATTCCAAGTTCTCTTTCTTCCAACTGACGTTGGTCTCAGCTTTTCTTGGTGAGTCGTCTACTCCGCAACGGGATTGTTTCCTTGAGTGACAAATCCAAACAGTGTTGAAGGACGTCAGTTGAGTTGTTTCAGTCTTTTATTCTTGCTTTTAGTGTTAGAACTGTATTACATCTGGGCTTGCATTAGATTGAGCCCGGTAATTGTTGCTGCTGCAGGATTGTACATGCACGTGCCCCTGCAGCTACTGCAGCTGTTAGCCTATCAGCCAATCAGATGCAAGCTTATCCAAGCTGTTACAAACAACATAATTCAAATTCAGTTTTAGATTGAATCTTCCATTGAGCAACATGTAAAATGTTTGCAAGGAATAAAGTACAATCTTTTCTTGGTTTAAAGCAAACCAATTGCTTTTGTTTTTAATCCGGATCAAGCTAAATAAAAGCTTAACACGAATACCACAAGATAATACAAGAACCACGTCTAGTGTTTTCCGGCCTCAGAGTCCGGGAGTGACGTTTAGCAATTGATAGTATTTACTCTCGTTTCTAGTTCCTTGCTGACAGGATGAAGAAGCTAGGCAATCTCAAAACACGGCAGCAACATGCATGAACCGAGCGGGAGAAGTGTAGGTGCCCTATTGGCAGTCCATGCACTGACTTTTTTCAACAGACGGAAGACTACATTTTGGTTAAACATTCATTAGACGACACATAATGTTAGGTTTAAATTGAATATTTTTGCACTCGTAATGTATTTGACATTTTACAAGTAATGCCGGTTCCAGTGCAGACTGGTCTGGGTGTCCACCGCCTGTTACTCTGACAAACTATGGTGGGACTGCCAGACATGATGTATCCAGGGTTACATTGGTACGTGACTGTTCCTCGAGTGAAAAAAGACGTCACATCTTGTCTCACAGCATTTGCTACCAGTCCAGGATCTCCACAACCTTTATGTTTATGAAGAGTGGGAGTGTTGAAAACGTGCATGGATTAGAATACTAGTAAACTAGTAAACATAGACAGTACATTGTGCTAAAAGACGCGACTGGTGCAAAAATGTTTTAAATCTGTTAGTAGTAAATGTGCTGGAATGTTTGAGACAGATATGTGCATTGGAATTATTTTAAAGGCAGGATTTTAATCTCGAAGGGAACGTGACATTTTTGCGCCTATTCAATGGGCATTGATGCCCAATCCTCAAGAACCATTTCTGATATTTATTTTACCAGTCGGTAATATGACTCCACCCCCGATGCAGTTTGGTCTCTGTGTCCAGGATCCATTCTCCTGGCAAGTGATGAAAGCACTTCCCTGAAGCGTGAATCCCGCGTTACATTGATATAAAACTGTTGCTCCAACGGTAAATGACGTCACCTGGGCCCTCACTGCATTTGGAACTTTGTCCAGGATCTCCACAACCTTGTTTTTCACAAATTATTCAACACTTTTACAGTTGTAATTAACATGTATTATGCGCGCAATTTTTGCAACATAGAGAAGCGCATGGCGCTCGTGAGCACTGAAGGAAAGCAAAACACGATAAGACACCTATGTCTACAGCCCCAGAAAACTTCATCTCCCATGTCTATCTAAATTATTTAATAACCATAGACTTGGTGTGTAATTTTTTTGCATTTGAGAACTGAGGTTATGTTGACATTTGTTACCAGTTTGTCCTCCAATGCCTGTTCCAGTGCAGACTGGTCTGGTTGACCAGTCTATTACTCTGACAAACTATGGAGGGACTTCCAGTCAAGAAGAACCCAGGGTTACATCTATACGTCACTTGTCCTCCAGTGTTGAAGGATGTTACCGTTTCTCTTGCTGCATTTGCTACCAGACCAGGGTCTCCACAACCTTACAGTTGTAAACAGTATTACATTGTTCAAAAGTGTTATGTGCTGAGACATTTCTACAGTGCTAATCTACGAAAAGGGTCTAAAAAGATCCTTGTGCTCAAGATATGCTTGGTACACACAGATTCAAATTAGTTACTGATGAGAAAAACAAGTATGTTAAGATAACCATTTATAATAAGATGAATACTAAACAAAACACAGATAGTACCCTGGCAATTGTACCCGCGGGAAAATAGATCCAACCACAGTTAGTTTAAAGTGTAAGGAGTACATAACAATGGTAATGCCTGTTGCAGAAATCATTTTTCATCGTATTGTGTTAAAGTTAAATTGACATTGACGATTATTTTACCAGTTAGTGGTACAGCTACACTTCCAACACAAGTGGGTTTCGGGGTCCACAGCCCATTGGTCTGACAGACAATAGCCGTGTTGCCTTGAAGAACAACCCAGCGTTACATTGGTAGACTGCGGTTCCACCAAAGTTAAATGTCGTCACTAGGGTTCTCTGAGCATTTGCTACTTGTCCTGGATCTCCACAGCCTTTTCATCACCAGAAAAGAAGCAATCACACACGAAACATTGAAGGGACAGAACAACAACACATATTGTCGCGCTTTTTGACTTTCTTACGGAGTACATATGTAATTCGCGCGCCATGCAAAAGTGCTTGGTCCTATATATGCGATGTGCATCACATTATGCAACAGAAAAGGAAACATAGAATGCATGCACTTGCAAATTGGCATGTTAATAAAAATCTACGGAAACGCGCGCTTGCCTGCTTCAGTACAACTACGTAAGTTTAAAACATCCATATTTAATATCAAATACCCTGTGCCGTTGTTGCAACGCAGATTGGTCTTGGTGTCCACACCCCGGTAGCCTGGCATATGATGGTGGCCGTTCCTTGTATAGTGAATCCAGCATTACATTGATACCTAACGGTGCCACCTGTATTGAATGTCGTCACTTGGGTCCTTACGGCATTTGCTAATTGTCCTGGATCTCCACAACCTTTGTTAAAATGAAAAGTGAAGAAAAGGAAACTAAACAGAACATACAACAGAATAGCCACCACCAGTACCATCGCGTCTTTCTAACTATATGTTTAGGGGAATAAGATCTATTCAGCAAATTATGTAAATTTGGAAACTTTCCTGAGCTAAGTAATTTCCTGAATTAAAGCCAAAATTATTTTATTTGCTGGATTATGAATCAATGAAGGAAATTTTGAGAGCATCGATCAGAAGAAAAAGAATTTTAATGTACACGTGTATTTTGCATTTTTTGATTAAAATTCTTGAAATGAACATGTAACGATATTTCATGAGGAGATGGAAAGTTACAATTTGGGGTTATATGGGCTCTTATTTATTTTTTTAATTCTTAATTTCTGGGAGCAGCAGAAAACGTAATCCAGCACAGGGGTGGATCAAGGATTTGTTATTTGAGGGGGCGCCTCGGCGCCTTCATGTGATTGGAGGAGCGCCTTTTAATATTTTCTGCCAAAACCTGTGAAAATGAAAGAAATTTCGGCCGTTGCAGGGGGGAGCGCCACTGGCGCCCCCTGGATCCGCCAATGCAACAAAAATGTACGGCCTAGAATGATTAGGGCAGGAGAGGGGGAGTTATTTGCTAACCTAACTTGTTGAGTTACTACAGAAAATAATAAAATTCATTAAACACACGCTTAACTCCCATATTAATCAACTAATGGTATTTCTAGGGTTGTTAGATATAAAATAAGTTTGATTTAAGTCTAATTGAACTAATTAAACTGATGTCCCCTGTAAACCTAAACTTGGAAATGAACGAGAAGAAATTAGAAGTACTGGCTGCCAGTCGCCTAAAGTTGGGTGGTTTAATACCCTTTCGCGAAAGTAAAGTAAGTAGTGATTAGAAGGTCTAAAGTCTCTTTTTTTCTTGATGTCCAGAAGTTGACGTATTTATAGCAAAAAAATAGATATTGCACAGCCCAGTTCGTGCAATCATGAATTCATGATATAAACAAAAGAAACACAAAAACAGCGCATTGCTTTCAACAGGGCGCGGGCAACTTGTGCTAGTGGATAGAAAAACAAAATATGGCTGTTTAACTAAAGAAAAATATTCCCTGATGGTTGTTTTTCGTGAATGATCAGTTTGCCTTACTAGTTACGCCTCCTCTTATACAAGTTGGTCTGGGTGTCCACACACGGGTAGCTTGACATATGATAGTAGCTGTTCCCTGAAGGAAGAATCCTGGGCGACATTCGTAAACCACGAACCCACCGACATTGAACGACGACACCTGGGTTCTCTGAGCATTCGCTACCAGTCCAGGATCTCCACAGCCTATAGATTTATTGAAAATGAAGAAATACATACAACTGAAATACAGTGTTAACCGCTTTTCTTGCTGTCATTAACGCGTAACATTGGCGAGCTAGATAGTCTGGTATCGACTTAGTCGGTCTGATAAAACCAGCCATATTTAAACACGACCTTTTGAAGAAAGATGGCGATATTTATGATTGTAAAACGCGCAACTTGCTGTACAGAAAACAAGTGCCAAGTGCAAAACTTTGTAAATAGTGCAGAATGATTATAAATAACAAATACAATTGACAATATTTGACTGATTGAAGGTTCATTACAGCGCGTTACCAGAACAATACCATAATCTATGACATTGAAGAGCTGTATAAGTTTTCTCTGTTGCAATCCCAATGCAATTTCTTTATAATTTGATGATGCACAATTTTCTCTTTCTCAATCTGTCCATATGCAATCACAAATGTTCATACAAGATACAGATGCACACAGCCTTTAAAAATTCTGATCTATATTCTTTTCCTCCACTGAAATCATGTGCAACTGTCATTGTAGGATGCACTGTTCCATACAATGATTCTTCTTAAACAACAATTAATGGCAAACAAATCAAGTGAGGTAGGGTCTATTGGGACCAGTTTTATACATTACCAACTTGGGCTGTTCCCTGGATACAAGTTGGTCTGGTTGTCCACAGGCCATTACTCTGACACACGATGGTAGTGATGGTCTGTCCCCCAGGAATGGTGAATCCAGGTTGACATGTGTAGGTAGTGGTTCCACCAATGTTAAATGATGTCACTTGAGTTCTTTGGGCATTTGCTACTTGTCCTGGATCTCCACAGCCTTTTCATCACCAGAAAAGAAGCAATCACACATGAAACATTGAAGGGACAGAACAACAACACATATAGTCACGCTTTTTGGCTTTCTCACTGAGAACATATGTAATTTGTGTGCCATGCAAAAGTGCTTGGTCTTGTATATGCCAAGTGCATCACATTATGCAGCAGAAAAGGAAACATAGATCTAGAATATGTTCACTTGCAAATTGGCATGTTAATAAAAATCTACGGAAATGTGTGCTTGCCTGCTTGAGTACAACTACATAAGCTTAAAATGTCCATATTTAATATCAAATACCCTGTGCCACTGTTGCAACGCAGATTGGTCTTGGTGTCCACGACCCGGTAACCTGGCATATGATGGTGGCCGTTCCTTGTATAGTGAATCCAGCGTTACATTGATACGTAACGGTGCCATCCGTGTTGAATGTCGTCACTTGGGTCCTTACGGCGTTTGCTAATTGTCCTGGATCTCCACAACCTTTGTTAAAATGAAAAGTAAAGGAAATGAACAGAAATGCAACAAGTACCACTAGTATGTCGTGACTCTGTGTTTTAGTTTTAGATCAATACAGTAATTCATATAAATTTCGGAACTTTACATAATGCTCTTCTTGTGTAAAATATGAACTGTTACGAAAGATGAAGATTGAAAAAAATCGTTATGTCGAAAAAAGTTCATAAATTAAAGTGTAGCTGCTCCCGATATACATCTCTAGTGAGGAAAAGTCTGAGGATTTTTGCTGCCAGCACAGCTGCTCCTCATACATCCCTCACAAAAGTAATTGTTAATTCTGTTCTGTTGATGCAAATAAAAGCACACTGATCCGTTAATAGGATATTCTTCTGAAGTCTAAATTATTCACAATTAAGGTTGTGTTATTCGGAGACTTAATTTGTCGAGTTACTGCAGAAAACTAAAATTAGTTTAACGTCAGCTGGCTAAACTATGATCATTTTCTGTTCACGCGAAAAGCACAGTGTGCTCTTCAAGGGTCTCCATAGACAGCATGCATGTGTATGAAAGTATATAATGCAGATGGAGACAATGTCTAATTAAATTAATTATGTTGTGCAACATCTCTGCAAGCCTAAATTATGGATCTCTATAACCTATTCTCATAATTTGGCAGTAATGTCTAGTTTTTGTTTTTCAATTAGTCAAGATGTGATGACGGTGATTTGCAACATAAAACAGTTATTGGAGGTTTTCCTAATTCCGTTTTTGCAGATATGTGAGATCTGACAGATCTGATAACCGTAGTAATTTCAGTACAAATTAACAAAAATGCAACACACATTGTTTATTACAATTCTTAGTTATCATACATGTTTTAATTGTAATAACAAACAACATGTCCTGCCTTGTATGAGTTATGATGTCAACCAAATCTGACAGATCTGTCAGATCTGACAGAAACGAAATCAAGAAAAACCTATATTATAGAAATTCGTTTTTAAATATCCTGAGAAAATAGGGTCACTATGATCTGTATTCTTATTTTCACTGACAGTATGCAGAACTCTGACTAGAAAGTGAATTGCTCTATGATCATTAAACTAATGAATTGTTGGCAAACAGGTCAAGTGAGATCTGCTCCTTAAAGGCCACTTTTACACATTACTATTTTGGGTTGTGCTCTCTCTGCATGTTGGTCTGGTTGTCCACACGCCGTTACTCTGACACAGGATGGTAGCACTAGTTGGTCCGCCAGGAATGGTGAACCCAGCGTTACATGTGTATATAGCAGTTCCACCGACGTTAAATGACGTCACCTGAGTTCTTCGAGCATTTGCAACCTGTCCAGGATCTCCACAACTTGCGGAAAGGTATCAAAATGTACGTGAGGTAGATATTCCAAATTGATTACATAATCTACAAGGAGTCACACGAATGTTTCTGAGCCTGCGAGTGACTTGCGTTGCAAACACACTAACACATGTATCGAAAACAATGAGTGATCAACATCATATGCTTGTAATTGTTCCATTGACAACGATGGTAAAGTTTTTTTCATTTTCAGATCATGAAATTACTATCAAAAGATTAGCGCCTCACAACAATTGAATTGAATGAGCTCAGCATGAAATTTAATTGTTGCAGGATGCTTAAATTTTAATAATTTGTTATAAAATATTTTTGATAATTGATCAAATTTACTTGAATCTTGAATAGTTCCAGATCAAGTTATGTTTCATAATTTTTTTCTCTGTAACCTACGAATTGGCACTGGATTACAATGGAAAGTCAAAACATAGGATCAATTGGATTTTGGATTATTCCTTCCGCAGACTGAGAATAAAAACATGATAAAAATGTTACCATTGGCAGAGATCATACACATCATATCAATCACATTGTTCCCTGGTCCCGAGTGGTGTATACTATGCTACAAACCTTGTGTGCCTGTGCCTGATGGTGTGCACACAGGTCTTGGTGTCCATAGGCCATTTGATTGACACGTGACCTGAGCGGAAGAGGTTGTTTGACCTCCTACACCTATGATCTGGAATCCAGCATTGCACGTGTACGTCACAACGCCGTTTGTGTTAAATGATGTCACAATAGTTCTCCGAGCATTTGCTACTTGTCCTGGATCTCCACAACCTTGACAAGGCAATATGAAAGAACTACATTATGTAGCAGTGTTGATGCAGATAGTCCAACATAAACAAAAGGAAAATGTGAACTATTTTCTGATTGGATGAGGAAAACATTTCAGGTCTAAGTTACCACACCTTAATCGCTTATTTTTCAATGCTTTCTCAGCACCAGGCAATTTTTCTACATAACAGTGTTAATTCATATTCTTGCTTTTTGGATAAGCCAAAGTTTTGCCCATCATTTGCATCAGATATCAAAAAAAGAAACAGCAAATGTTATGTCTTCTAAAAGTGGATTTGGTACCAGTATTTTCACAGCGTGGAACGTTTCCACTCCAGATTCCGTTACTCAGACAGGTTATTCTGTTCTGTCCGACCAGTTCATATCCCGGATTACAGGTGTAGGTGATGACACTGTAACAGGTAAATGGTCCAAATTCAGGAGACTGTAGACCATTAGTCAGGATTCCAGGTGGATTTGCACATGTAATAGCTGCAAAAAACAACAGGTCTTTAAATAAGAATTCAATAATTTTCACCATTTAATATGTCAAAATCAGTGCTTTGGTGACAAGGGTTAGTAATTAAAAGTTATTAGAAGGTCCGCTTATCATTAAGTCAATACTACTTCTTGCTGAATTTGAAACATGGAACTCATTATAGTTTAAACTTAAACCTACGGGTACAGGAGACAGTTCGTGACCATTGTCCATTGGATCCACAGGTGATGGTTCCACCTCCTCTGAAGCAGTTATTACATGAGTATGTGACAATAGATCCTAGAGTGTACATTTCCAGAGAGCCAGTTCTTAAAGCATTGGCCACATGACCAGGATCGTTACATGATGCTGAAAATGTATAACGTTGTCATACTAAAAAGTACTACCACACACATATTCGGGGAGTTGATGTTTTCAGTCGAGTCTGTCTAGGTCAAGTTTGAGTGCCAAGGTCATTGGGTCAAGTTCAATAAAAGATGCAGAATTTTGCAGTTATGTGCCAATATTATATATTGTAATGTTTATGTCATATAAATGAGGTAATGTCAGAAAAAAGATGAAGGTCAAATACAATGTGAAGCTCAAAGACAGGGTTAAATTTTTATTTCCTTGCAATTTCTTTCATCTTTTGGTTTCTAGGCATATTAATGACTATTTGCGGAGCGGGCGGTGGGCTTTCAACTGACATCATTCTTTTTTTAAATTAGTTCACATACGAACCTCTCGCTTTCATTCAAATGCTTTTTACTAATTCTTTTTTTATTTTGTCTGTGTGAAACAGAAAAAATTACATTCAAACTGAAATCAGATGCTTTGGTATGGAGTTTCTTTTCAGAACAGTTCAGTTGTCACTTGTCAAGGGAAGTCAATATTTGGAAAAGTTAAGTCCTGGCAATTAAATTATCTTTACCATACCCAATATCGGAAACACGATCGCACAGGAGGACAACACAGGGCCAGCATGTGCTTCTCACATGATTTTGGACAATTTTTTTGCAAGTGTACCTCGTCAAATTGGATAAGAAGTCGATTCGTTCCAAATAAAAAAGATTTCAAGATTTCAATCAGTCAACTTTTTGTTATATAGTTTTTTTTTCTGCTTAAGTAGACAAATGTGCATACTTGGCCTAATTAAGGCAACAGACATACATAAACCAGTTATTTGCCTTATTTCGCACATAAAAAATAAATGAGAAAAAAAGTAAAATCAAATAATTGGCGTCATGAACTATCATTGTGATAAGCCAATTGTTAAGATTAATTAATTTTGATAACCAAGAAATTTAGCCAAACGTACCCACTATGGTACAAAAAGGCGTAGCCCCACTCCAGGTACCAGAATTCTGACAGGTGATGGTGGAGGCTCCATCCAGAGTGAATCCAGAGTTACAATTGAAGGTCACATGACTTCCACACGTGTAGTCAGTTCCGGATCTACGACCGTTTGTGGGGATTCCTGGATTCGGGCAGCGCACCTCTACAGGAGAAATATCAATTAGAAGTGAGATGACTGAAATACACTGACATTTTTGTAGGAAAGGGTATCTAACGGTAGGGTAGGGACGCGGGTCCCGTCCACCTTTTCTTTTAACTTTTGATTGCCTCTATGCTTTTATGAACGTATTTGATATCATGTGGAATGGACAAAAATGTATTTTCCAGTAAAAAGTGGGGTGGGGTGGATCTGGTTCAACATTTCCCATAAAGTGACTGAAATGGTCGAAAATGCAATTTCGAGTTGAGAGAAGGGAGGCGAGGCGGTCTCCAGTAGCTAGTGGCTGCCAAGTAAACCTCATGTTGATTGTCCTACATGTTACATTAATCCTTGATTTATTTTACCTTGTGTAAAAGTGACTTTGCAAAATGTATTTCTCAATCGAGTACATCTATATTATTAAGAGTGACAAATATATTTTTTTGTTTAAAATTTTTTTTTTTAAAAAAAAAAGTGGAATGGAGGGGACTAGAACCCTGGCCTCCATATTCCAAGTCCCACACTATACCCTTATGCTAAGTCTCACTTGTGCATGGAGGTGTACAAATTTACTTGATCACATTGCTTCGCAACTGTTGCATTTGTTAGATTGTGTCATTGCAAATAAAGATTCCTACCAGCAAAGAAATCAATGGTCTAGGGGTGTAGGTTGGGCCTGGAGAGCCAGAGGTCCCATGTACATTTTTGGAAAAACATTTTCCTTTAGCTGAAAATTAGCACAGCAGGCAACAACTGGTGTAAATTATCAATAGTTCCTATAAGAAAATTCATTCGTATTTGAGGTCCCGCAATAAAGTTATTTAACACTCTGATACACTATAATTTATTTGATATAATATCACCTAAATAAATTAAAATTGATGAATATGAGGATGTCAGTAAAAATATCACATCCAGTTATAGTTTCATGAAACACTGAATGCTTCGTTCTAAAATTGCAATTGCACTTACGACTGCAAACGGGTCTGGTTGACCAGATTCCGGAATCCATACAGATTGCCGTTCCTCCTCCGGTGTAGCAGTTGTTGCAGGTGTACCGGACTGTAACACCCACCGTAAAATCTGTACCCCTACTACGGGTGGCAAACAGTACCTGACCAGGATCGGTACACCGTGCTAGAGAAATATAACAGCACTGTCTATTAGAGTCTCTTGCTGTCTCATTAAATCAAAAGTGTTCTGTGCTCTGTTAACAACTAGGACCCCCCCCCCCCACCCCACGCCACGATGTTGCAGGGCAAACCTACCGTTACATTCAAACAACGTTATGTAAACTTGCTGGCTTTTTCATGTTATCTAACCAAAACACTGGATTCTATAAGTGAAGGGCCATTGAGCACATTACAGGGTCAATGGTCAACTGGAAAACTGCAGATAAAAGTCAGGGAAAAGCTGATTTTAAATACGATATTTCTCGGTAGATAAAGCAAGTTGAAATCATTTCATCCCGGTCATTAGGTAATGACATTTTACGGACAGGCTAAACCAGCCCACAAAGCATATACAGTAACAGTGGTGGTACACTAAAAGCTTAAAACAAAGCTAACACATAAAATTAACAAATGAGAATCATGCATACGGCGAACCAGGGATCACAGGGAGAGCTGCATCAAGTGGGCTTATGCCACTGAGTCTGTTGCTGATGTTGTTGCCGGGAGCAGTTTTTGCCGGGAGCATCTCATTGCAGTTTTAGATTACATACCTGTTGCAGCTCGTCTTGTACATGTTGGTATGGTTGTCCATTGACGGTTGTTTTGACATACAATCTGGGTGTAGTAATCTGAATCTCCGGAAATGGTGAATCCTGCATTGCAGATGTAATACACAACATCACCAATGTTGAATGTCGACATTTGGAATCTTACAGCGTTTGCTACCTGACCAGGATCTCCACAACCTGAATTAAATAGAAACAACAACAATAAAATAATTTACATCAATCTTGATTATGTTAACATTTGAAAGCTAAAATTCAGTGACAGAGCAACACAATGATATATGTTTTTAAGGTATGTAAAATCGGGGGATCAAATTGAACAAATATATCCATGATTAAAGATCCTTGGCCAGTGATTTTAATTTTCGTTTCGATTCAATTCGGAGAACAGCGTTTGCAGTTGTTTCTCAGCTTCTTGCAGATTACGAAACCAAACATTAGATGTATTGGGTAAAAACACCTAATTAAACAAACATGTATGTTCCGTGCAGCAGGCGCATTTAATAAACATTCGAGGTTTGAAAAAATCGGTTTTACTGTTCTGTATTAGGCTAATTAACCTAATTAGCCTAATTTACCTAATTCAATGGACATAATTATTGCAAAAATGTATTGCTGTTTAATTCCAATTCAAGTTTTGGTATCAATTTCAGCATCATTATTAAAATTCAGAATGCAGTGTTCTAAGTCCTTCCCAGTATTTGCCAACTTTGGTTAAAAACCCCCCAGAAAACATAATTAGGCTAATTAGCCTAATTCCATTAAAATCAATTTGGAAAAAACCTTGATTGCTTTTTCTCACCACTTAAGTATATTTGTCTGAAAATTCTTAACCAGATGTAATATTACCTGTTGGGGTTGTTCTTGTACATGTTGGTCTTCTTGTCCATTGACCGTTACTCTGACATGTAACCTGTAAGTAATTGGTACTGCTGCCGGAAATTGTGAATCCAGAGTCACAGATGTACAGAACGATAGCAAAAATGTCAAATGACGAACCAAATCTTATGGAATTTGACATTTGTCCAGGATCTCCACATCCTGAATTTTTCAGACAAAAGAAGAAAGAGAATACGAATTAACTGCAGTGCACAATAATTTTACTTTAGTTACATTTATTTTAAGACTTTACATATCTACTCTTTTGCACAGATGCTGTGATATGATTAACAGTTAGTTAAGTTACACCGAATTATCATTGTTACTAGTATATCAGTCAAGGTTACAACGATCTTGGGTTTGTTATTTCATAAATTAAGGTTTTTATTTGTAATGAAGTAAAATTATACCCATAAAACTATACCATCCAATTTTGCTATCATCATCATTTTGAACACAAAGGCTATCTTAATAGTAGACAGATCAATGTAATACAATTGGAATTACCAGCTGGACCAGATCTTGTGCAGTTTGGTTTTTGAGTCCATTGTCCATTGAAACATATAATTATGGCGGAAGCTGTACTTAAACCTTCAACCGAGAAACCAAAGTTACACTGAAACGTCACTGTTCCTTCATTATCAAATGACGTCACAGTTCTCACAGCGTTTGCTACCAGACCAGGATCTCCACAACCAGTTTAAAGAGTTAAATCTTTTCATTTGTGGAAAAGAACGAGAAAGTATTTCTCCAAGTTTATTTTAATGGTATTTCAAGTGGTGTTTTAAGTTAACACAAAAAAACCCCAACTAATTTCTATTTCCAAGAGAGGTTTCTTACCTGTTACATGTTTACACTCAGGTCTAGGAGTCCACTCTCCATTATTCTGACAAATGATCGTGGCGGAAGTCGAGAGCACGCCGTTCTGATCAATCTGGAAACGAGCGTTACAACGGTACGTCACGGTTCCACCAACGTTGAGTGACGTCACAGCTCTCTGAGCGTTTGGCACTTGTCCAGGATCCCCACAACCTAAATGACGAGAGTGAGGTTGCTTTAATAAGTATTTTCCCTAAACGTGTGATCCTGCAGACTGTGGGACAGGTAATCAGAGGAATTTTTAAAATTACTTTTGCCTGTCCAATAAGGTAAATTTATACTGAAATATTCACAGATTGAAATTTAGGACCAACCTTGTGTAAGTTTTCCAATGCATAGGGTACATACCTACACTTGGACCAGGGGGTCCTACACCTGGACCTGGACACATGTTACAAGTCTGCCGACAGTTCTGCTGCAGGGTAGGCGCATTGACATCACTGGCAAACCGTCCTCCCGGACAATATTCTCCCAACAGGTGACATTCAGGCGACTCATCTTCACAGACTGTCAAATAAAGCATTGCTATTGGATTAGGAAAAACACAGGATGACTGATAATACGAATCTATCAAGTTTACCAAGTTTACCTGACCTTATATCTGTTATATCTGTATCTTGTCAGATTTCAAACATAAGGCAGCGAGATTCCAATGATAGTAATCAGCTATTGTAAAGATTGGATAAGAGTGAACTGGAATGGGTTCATGTCAACCAAGTGGGAAGGAAGTGAAGGTCACTAACTCCAAATTAAAAAGTGCACTTGATTGGGGAGCCACAATCTCAGGGGACATAAACTGACGCACCAAGAAATCGTCCCGCGTTTTTTTCGAGGCGCGCCCAGCAGTAGGTTTACCATTG
>JBCAUI010058443.1:0-20399 GCA_038406195.1 Haplosyllis anthogorgicola | reverse complement strand
GGGGATCTAGGGGGGGCGGGGGGCCCCCCCCCCCCCCCCACGGCCAAAATTTTCTTCATTTTCATGCAGTTTTTCACGATTTCTGGGCGCCCTCCCGTACGGGAAATCCTGGATCCGCCAATGCAAGGTGCAGTGATTATTTTTGGTCATGGTTATTATTTTTGGCTACAAATGCGTAAATCATAGCTTATGCACACAAAGGCCTGCGTAATGACTTGTTAATAAGTTGTTATTCCCTTGTCTCATATTTTGTCTATAGCTTATTATGTAGATGTGTATTAACATGCTTGAATATCTGCTTTAACATAATTATAAAAGTTTAGAAACTTTCAGAGATCACGTGAAAATTGCGTTGGCGGATCCAGAGACTGGCGCCAAGTATTCTCGCCTAAAACACAGGTTTCTTCAGTTTCATGTGATAAGGAGTGTAAAATTGGCACCCCCTACTGGATCCGCCACTGAATTGCGTGAACAACTCTTAACTAACTACTAACATTCTCATTTTATATCTTTGTAGCTTTAGACATACTAACACCGTCTAACACAGTCCCTCTGTCGGTGTGTTTACAGTACGCAGTGCTCCAGCAGCAGCCTTCCTGTCCCGACCTAAACACAGCTGCCAACCAGTGTGTGCAAACCTGCACGCTGGAGGAAAAAACAATAGACCTGGATGTGAGAGATGAGAATGGTTGTTTCTTGTGTACGTGTGTATGTGCGCAGCTTGATGAGGCAGCATGCGCAAACGCATGCGCAGCTCAAGGTGCAGTGAGTGTTCCTGGGTCAGTGGGCGATAATGGGTGTCCTTCATGCACATGTCAGCTTGAAGGTCAAGGTGGATGTCCTGGTTTTGAAGATGCTCAATGTTCTGATGCCTGTGTAGCACAAGGTGCAGTCATGGTACAAGGTGCTTTAGATGATAATGGATGCCAGATATGTCAATGTCAAATTGAAGGTCAGGGTGGAGGGGGTGGTGGAGGTCAAGGTCAAGGAGGTTGTCCTAATTTTGATAATGCACAGTGTTCTGATGCCTGTGTAGCACAAGGTGCAGTCATGGTGCAAGGTGCTGTAGATGATAATGGATGCCAGATTTGTCAATGTCAACTTGAAGGTCAAGATGGGGGAGGGGGTGGAGGTGGGGGTCAGGGAGAAACTCAGTGCCCAGTTGAAGATTGCACACCATTATGTGGATCAGCTCCTGCTGAAGCTATCAGAGATCCAGCAACGGGATGTATAACACAGTGTCAATGCCAAGGTGGTGGTACCGGATCAAATGTTGTCTGTCCTGAAGGTAATTGTGAAGATTTGTGTTCTGGTAATCCATTTCAGGAAGTTAGAGATTCAGTATCCAGCTGTCTGTACTCCTGTCAGTGTCAAGGAAATGCTAATAGACAATGTGTTACTGCTGATTGCTCCGGTCTCTGTGGTGACCTTCCTTCTTCTGAAACAAGGGATCAGGAAAGTGGATGTATTGTGTATTGCCAATGTGAAGGTCAGAGCGATGGTGGGGATGGCACAGGAGGTGGAACTGGGGGAGGCACTGGAGGAGGAACTGGAGGAGGAACTGGAGGTGGAACTGGTGGAGGAACTGGAGGAGGAGGAACCGGAGGAGGAGGTACAGGAGGTGGAACAGGAGGAGGAGGTACAGGAGGAGGTAATGGAGGAGGAACTGGTGGTGGAACTGGAGGTGGAACAGGAGGAGGAGGTACTGGTGGAGGTACAGGAGGAGGTAATGGAGGAGGAACTGGTGGTGGAACTGGAGGAGGAGGCACAGGAGGAGGTACTGGAGGAGGAGGAACTGGAGGTAACCCACAATGTTTAGAATTTGATTCTGCACAATGTGATAACACCTGCTCGAACCAGGGTAAGATAAGACAAACAAACGCTAGGAATGAAAATGAATGCTTAATATGTGACTGTCAGTGTCAAAGGTACAATTTAGAAGCATGTACCCTGCAGTGTGTTAATGATGGAAAGGTCAGGGTACATGGTGCTCTAAATGCATATGGCTGTCTGGTTTGTGAATGTAAGTGTCCAAACTCATTCTGTGGCGCTTACTGTGCTGGAGATCCTTACACTGAGTTCCTTCACCCTCTTACAGGGTGTGTCACTGGGTGTGACTGTCAGCAGTCTGTAGTCTGTCCAACAGTGGAATGTAGCACAAGATGTGGAGGGCTGGGGTTTACTGAAAACAAAAATCCTGTTACTAACTGTATTGAATCATGTCAATGTCAGTGTCCAAATGTTGACTGCCTAACTTACTGCAAAGACAATCCTTTCACATATTCATTTGATGATGTTACTGGATGCATTTCACATTGTGTATGCGAAGGCATGAACACTGTATGTCCTGAGGTCAACTGTAATGCAGAATGTGGAGGTCTTCCCTTCACAGTGCAGAGAGACGGGCAGTCAGGCTGTAGATACACTTGTTTGTGTCAAAGTCAGAGCCAAGTGTTCAATCAGTGTCCCACAGTGGCTTGTGCAGATTTATGCAATGGTTTAGATGCACTGGAATCAGTAGACCAAAGTACTGGTTGTATAACAGGTTGCCAGTGTGTGCTGGGTACTGAAGGTGAGGGTGAAATTGAATGCCCAGCAATTAACTGTGCTCAGAGATGTCCTGGAAAAGAATACAGAGAGATCAGGGATCCAGGAACACAGTGTATAAACCAATGCCAATGTCTAGGTCCCTTGCCTGTCCAGTGTTCCAATATAGATTGTAACTTAATATGTCAAGGTCAGGATTTCAGTGAGATTAAAGATCCTGTGAGTCAGTGTACGTCAGCCTGTCAATGTCAAGGTGAAAGTGGCATCCAGTGCCCAGATGTGGACTGTTCAGCCCTTTGCAGAGGTCAACCATTCATCAGAACTCTGAATCCTTTGACTCAGTGTACAGAGGGCTGTAGATGTGGAGTGGATCCCAACTGCTCTGATACTGACTGTGCATTTATGTGTTATGGACAACAATACTTTGAAATCAAAGATAAAGCCACAGACTGTGTGACAAACTGTGAATGTCGAGGTGAAATCTGTCCCAGTATCAACTGCAATCAAATCTGCAACGGACGTGCTTTTACTGCTATTAGAGATCCCTCAACCAACTGTATCATAGACTGTGGGTGTCAAGTAGTATGTAATGACCTAAACTGTAATGCCCAGTGTGGTTCATTTAGTTTTGTTGCAGTCAGGGATGAAAACAATTGTATTGTAAATTGTGTATGTGAAGTTCCTCCAACTACAACAGTGAAGGTAGACTGTCAAGATGTCAGATGTTCTGACCAGTGCAGAGGTCTGGACTTTGTAGAGGAGAAAGATAACAGAGGATGTGTAGTGGGGTGTAGCTGCTGCCCCTTTGTTAGTTGTGAATCAAGATGTGCAGGCAGAACCTTTAGAGAAGTAAGGAATAAAATAACCAACTGTGTGAGTGACTGTGTCTGTGAATGTCCAACAGTTAATTGTTTCACTAATTGTGGAGGATCCAACTTTGTTGAAGTAAGAAATCCAATCACAAATTGTATCACAGGTTGTGATTGTCAAATAATTTGCCCTGACATTAACTGTAACATAGAGTGTGGTGGATTAGGATTTGAGGCAGTGAGGGATGTAAATGATTGTATAGTCAGATGTATTTGTGAAAGTCCACCTCCTCCACTTACAACAACAGAAAAACCAGTTGTGTGTCAAAATGTAAATTGTCTCAGTCAGTGTGGAAATCTTGGATTTGTAGAGGAAACAGATATAAATGGATGTACAACAGGCTGTACCTGTTGTCCTACAGTTGACTGCAATGTAAGATGTGATCAGCAATTTAGGGAAGTTAGAAATCCTGTTACAAACTGTGTCACTGATTGCATCTGTGAATGTCCATCTATTAACTGTTTTACAATGTGTGGAGGACCGAACTTTGTTGAAAGAAGAAATGCTTTAACAAATTGTGTCACAGGGTGTGATTGTCAAGTAGTTTGTTCTGATATTGACTGTAATGCTCAGTGTGGAAGTCTGGGATTTGTAGCAGAAAGAGATCAGAGTGGATGTGTAGTGGGCTGCACTTGCTGTCTTTTTATTAATTGTGCAGCAAGATGTGATGGGTTACAATTCAGGGAAGTTAGAAATCCTATTACCAACTGTGTAAATGATTGCATCTGTGAATGTCCATCTATTAACTGTTTTACAATTTGTGGAGGACCAAACTTCAATGAAAGAAGAAATGCTTTAACAAATTGTGTTACAGGGTGTGATTGCCAAGTGATTTGCCCTAATATAAAATGTAACACAGAGTGTGCCCCATTGGGATTTGTTGCAGTAAGGGATGTGAATGATTGTATTGTAAATTGCATATGTGATAGTGCTCTTCCACCACCTACAACTACTGAAAAACCAACAGTAGTGTGCCAGGATCTAAATTGTCCTAGTCAGTGTGGATCACTTGGATTCATAGAGAGGAGAGATGAAAATGGATGTTTAATTAGTTGTACTTGCTGCCCATTTATAAATTGTGAAGAAAGATGTGATAGGCAGCAGTTCAGGGAAGTCAGAAATCCAATCACTGATTGTGTCAGTGACTGTATCTGTGAATGCCCAGAAATTGACTGTTTTACAATTTGTGAAGGAGAAAACTTTGTTGAAACAAGAAATCCCTTGACCAATTGTATTACAGGATGTGACTGTGAAATAATTTGCTCTGACATGGATTGTAACACACAGTGTGGCAATTTGGGTTTTGTTGAAGAGAGAGACATCAGAGGATGTGTAGTGGGGTGCAGCTGTTGCCCTTTTATTAGTTGTGAATCAAGATGTCCAGGTCAAACTTTTACAGAGGTGAGAAATCCAGTCACTAATTGTGTCAGTGATTGTACGTGCCAATGTCCAGAAATTAACTGTTTTGCAATTTGTGGAGGACCAAACTTTGTTGAAAGAAGAAATACAGTTTCCAACTGTGTGACTGGGTGTGACTGTCCAGTAATTTGCCCTGATGTGAATTGTAACATAGAGTGTAATGGATTAGATTTTGTTGAAGTGAGGGATGTAAATGATTGCATTGTTAATTGCATATGTGACAACCCACCACCTAAAACTACAACAGTAAAAATAACTTGTCAAGATGTAAATTGTCCCGCACAGTGTAGGAATCTTGACTTTGTTGAAGAAAGAGATGTGAGTGGATGTGTAACAGGTTGTACCTGCTGTCCTCTGGTAGATTGTGATGCAAGATGTGATGGCCAACCTTTTAGGGAGGTCAGGAATCCTGTTACAAATTGTGTTAGTGACTGTGAATGCACTTGTCCTGATATAAACTGTGTTGTGATTTGCAATGGAGCTGATTTTGTTGCAAGAAGGAATCCTTTGACAAACTGTGTAGTTGGATGTGAATGTGAAGTGTTGTGTCCTGAGAGGAACTGCCTTTTAGAATGTGTAGACTTGGACTTTGTTGTGTTGCGGGATGAGAATGATTGTATGACAGCTTGTGTATGCCAGGAGCCACCACCAACACCTACACCAACACCACCACTATTACCAACAACGACAACAGAAGCACCAGTTTCTCAATGCACAGATCTGGATTGTGTAACCATTTGCGATGGACGTCCTTTTATGATATTTAGGTCCGAAGATGGTTGTGTGATTGAATGTGAGTGTGAGGAGGATAGAAATCCAGTAGCCTGTCCACAAGAAAGAGATTGCATCTCTGTTTGTGCTGGTCCTTTCCTCACAGAAGTGAGGGATGCTAACAACTGTGTCATAGGCTGTAATTGTCAAACCATGAACTGCCCTGAAGTTAATTGTTTGCAGATTTGTGAGAATGATGTATTTTTTGAAGTTGTTGATCTAGTAACTGGGTGCACAGGATGCAGTTGCAATCCACCTTCAGTTTGTCAAAATCAGGTGAACTGTGATATAGAATGCTTTAGCCAGAACTACAGAGAAGAAAGAGACAGTAAGGGATGTGTCATCAGTTGTGACTGCACATGTCCTGACTTGGATTGTTTTCAAATTTGTGGTCATGGTGAATTTGTCTTTATGACCAATCCTCTGACTGGGTGCCCTGATGGATGCAATTGTCACACTGAGGATCCAAGCCAGATTGCATGTCTTGATGAAAAGGATTGCGGAGAAGAATGTCCAGGCCCGGTATTTGTTAAAACAAGAGATGGCAATGGTTGTGTTATTGGATGTGAGTGTCAAGAAGAGATACTCTGCGATATACCTAGTTGTGTGTTACAGTGCCGGGGTAGATCATACTCCCAAACTATTGATCCTGTAACAGGTTGTATCACTGAGTGTTTCTGCATTGTGCCTCCACCTCCAACATGTCCACCCATAGATTGTACAGATATGTGTAATGGAGGACCATTTCTCAGGATATTGGACCAGAGAGGGTGTGTAGAAACTTGTCAGTGTGACTGTCCTCCAGAAGAGGATTGCAGTGAAGCCTGCTTGGGAAATCCCTACACAGTGCAATCGGATGAAAATGGTTGTTTTCTGTCATGTGTTTGTCAGACATGTCTGGAGAAGGTTGATTGTAATTTTGTATGTAGTGGTAGAGGTTTCAAGGAAAATATTGATCCAGCTACTCGTTGTGTGATTGGATGCCAGTGTGAACAATCCTCCATTTGTACAAATAACCTTAGCTGTGCTGCCATCTGCAACAGTCCACTTTACACAGTGGTAAGAAATCAGGACAACTGCATCATAGATTGCAACTGTCTTAGTGATCCACCAATAACATGTGTTGATATCAATTGCAAGGATGAATGCCCTAACCAACTATTCACTGAATTCAGAGACCCTTCATCTGGTTGTATCAATCAATGTGAATGTATACAGATCCCGACAGAGTGTCCTGCTGTAGACTGTGAGTTAACATGTAAAGGCAGAACATACTCTACAGAGCCTGGTGAAAGGGGGTGTGATGTCTGTGTATGTGGGGAAATCCAATGTCCTTTCATTGATTGTGAATTTCTGTGCAATGGTTCACCTCTTGATGTTATCACTGATGAAAACAATTGTGTAACTGACTGTAAGTGCAAAGATGTTGAAACACGATGCCCACCAAATCTACAATGTGACACCAGTTGCAAAGGTAAACCATTCAGAGTCCAAAGAGATGAAAATGGTTGTGATGTGGAGTGTGTCTGCCAATGTCTCCAAGAAGCAGATGACATTTGTGATCTCAAGTGTCAAGAATATTCCTACATTGTTGAAAGAGACACAGAGGGCTGCATTTCTTGCATGTGTCAGCCTAATTACTGTGAGACACAGGACTGTACATATATGTGCAGAGGAGCCCATGAGTTAATCCAAGATGAAAGGGAATGTTACTTCTGTTTTTGTTTGCCAGATGAATCAGAGAGATGTTCTGTTAATCTGGATTGTTCACAGAGATGTAATGGACCACTGTACAGGGAAATCCTGGATTCTGAGAACTGTGTAGCAGATTGTCAATGTTCTGACCCCTCTGACATCCTTGACCAGTGTCCAAGTGAGGTTAAATGTGACGTCATGTGCTTGGGGAATTCCTACCAGGCTTTCAGAAACTCCAGGAACTGTACTGTGGGCTGTCAGTGTGAGAATGAACCCATTATTTGTCCTGAGATTAACTGCATATCAAATTGCTTAGGCAGAGCCTCTTCGGAGGTCAGAGACCCTGAAACCAACTGTGTTGTACAATGTATGTGTGATCCATGTCCTGATCCCAACTGTCACATTGTGTGTGAAGGAGCCCCATTCAGCACTGTACCAACTATGAACAACTGTCGTGAGTGCGTGTGCCTGTGCCCACCTCCCATGGATTGTGTGACTGAGTGCAATGGCAGGTCTTTTACTAAAGATCTAGATGCAGATGGGTGTGATGTTAAATGTAATTGTGAGTGTGAGAAAACTGCTGCCATTCTGTGTGACCTTGAGTGTCAAGGTCAATCCTATGCTGTGCAGAGGGACAGTGAAGGCTGTGTGGAGTGTCTGTGTCAACCACGTGACTGTGAGAGACTGGACTGTGCAGGCGCATGCAATGGTGCCACCTATGACTTAATCCAGGACACCAGAGGATGCCACTCGTGCTCTTGTACTCAAACTTGTGAGTATTGCACTTCTCATGACCCAGTTTCTAAATTCCACCCAACCCTCAAAAAACCGGTTCTGACTTCCCTTGTTATCCCCTCTCCCCCTCGCAACACCCATGGCATCTGCACATTTTTAAAACTTTTGGTGGTAAGATTGTGGCACCCTGCATGCAATACTGAATAGAACTAGTCTCTTAGATAAATAAACAGATTTCCTTTAAAGTTTATTATCTTTTTTCTGACAGATTCTCAATTTAAAAATTAACTTCTGTGTGACAATTAAAATTGTTACAGTGTTAATTTTTTCGTTTGAACATTATTTTTGCTTTTTATCGTTCTAAATGTTTTAACATATTTTAAAGAACTAATATGAATCATTGCAATTTATTCAGGTAAAATTTTGCCGCAAGCGTGTCAATCCATTAATCTTCAAGGGCTGATCTGGAAATTTTCTCAATATTTTTAGTTGATCTGGAAATTTTATTTTGATCCGTAACTGTCAGTTAACAAGTAAAATTCCCGACGCGCGCAGAAGAGAGGTGATTCATGCAGACGCGCTCAATAACAATCTGCTGGAAAATAGCAGTGTAATTGGACCAAAATAATTGCATTAATTATTTATTAATTATTGTCAGGTAAAACTGATAAAAAGGTTTAAGCGAAGGATTTCGATAAATTGTTATGAGAATTTGTTTTGCCCTTTTCGGGGAGTGCATTATTTCTTGGCAAAAATATTTTTAGGGAACATAAACAGAGTCAAAGAACGCTTCTCTATTTTAAGTCATAACATGTGACTCATTTGAACAAATAACAATATTTTACCATGAAAACTAGCATGATTTTACTGAACATACAATAGAATTTCTTTATGAATTTTGATGATTTTTGTATGATAAAATGTCACCCATTAATGTAGATATTCTGTAAGAAATTGAAAGTAACGCGGCCAAAAGAGAAAACCTGTGGAGACATAAACTTCAAACAATCGTGCTATTGCAAGTGTTCAGTATAGAGATGTGTCGTTTTATCAACAGCGCGTCTTCAGAAACTAAACGCACACTAATTTTGGTGTGTAGCGTTCCGTGAGCGTTAAGCCTCATTGGCTTAACATTACAGCATTAGCGTCGGTCCGTTAAGGACGGTCCGTTTGGTTTATGAAGACGCGCTGTAAATGTCATAAGATAAAGCATAGTTAACAATAATGCAGGATTAATTTGTCCCTCACGCGAGCTTGCAATTAAACTTCACTAATAATTACCTGTAATTAAATCTACCTGACGCATCTGTGTTAATCAAGGAGAAATCATCTCACCTGTGTTAACACCTTGCGTAAATAATTCTTCGTTTGATGTGTCTGATGCTTAATTTTTTAATTTGACACGTATTTATTATTTACCTTTATAATCGCATTACATACTAGGGTTCAAAACAATATGATAAAACACAAGCCATTTAACCGATTGTAACCGATTCACTTTTCATTGACAAATAATCGATTACCAGTTATATTCGCTTTGATTGCCATAAGTCGATGTCTCAAAATTTAGGCAAAGTATTGATTCCCTCAACAAATTTTGCAACTGACAAATGAAGCAAATTAAAAGATAATAAAACCCCTTTTCACATGTGCTTAACTGTCCACAGTTTAAAAGAGACTGTTGAACAGTTTTTCTATTTCAAACTTATTAACAGACCATTTGTGGGGGAAATTCACAATTTCTCTTTGAGGTGACAAAAACGTGTAACTTCACCTCACTGATACTCAGTTCAACATTCCCTCTTCTAAAGTTAATATTTTAATTGCATGATGCTTCACATTGAGAAAGTGTCAGGTAAGGTTAAGGCAAATAGTTAAGGTTGCTTTGTACAAGTATACTTGATACACACATCCTTAAGTATCATTAAGTTTATTTAAACTTTATAAAGGCAATCCAATTCATAAAGTAATGCGAGAGCAGGCTATAAACACATGAGGGTAGCAATCAGAGGATAAAGAACATTTTCAAAGGAATTATTGGCCGTATGCTGTGTTTTCCTTCTGTTTATGCAGATGAATTTCTTTTTCAGTTTTCAAATCGTAGTATTTATATGAGAACATCGAACACATTATAAGGTGATGTACTATTTCTCAAATTAACAAATTTTATTATTCTTTTTTTAAACAGGTAAACGAAAACGTTTTTCAAGTTTTTGTGTCCCTGGTAATGTGAGAAAGTAGTCAAAATTCCAGGAACATATGACAGTATTTATGACCATACAGACTGTAGAGAAAGAATAAGTAGTTCTTTGTGGTGACTATTGCATTTGCCTTACTTAAATTCATTAAATTATAAAAGAAATCCTGTTCTGATTTTGAAGAAAAAAAGTTTGTTTAAATTGTTTGTGCGGAACTGTAAGGTGCACATCACTGTATGGCGGAGCTGCCTAATGTAAATACAGATTTAATTCCCTTACCAAAACCATCGTATTTTCTAATATAAAAAAAACCGGTCCACGTAAAGCAAATGGCAACAAGTTTGAATTATTTCATAAGGAATGGACACTTTCTAGGAAAGTTTGACAACAGAAAAGAGAAGCCTCTCTGTGTGTGTAGATAGTGGTGTGTAGTAGAATGGTCGTGACTCGTAACACCTGATGCACATGAGCGCCTCCACACACACGCACACCTCAGGTAGTGATGCTCAAATTACTGGACATCCTATCGTGAAAATACTTATAACTGTAATGTTATCTGTAACTCGGTGTGGTAGGATGGTCAGGTCCTGACTATCTGGGCAAAGACGGAAAGGATTCGAAACACCTAACACCTAAACTTCTTAAAGGGGCCAAGCAAGCTCTAACCCTTATCCCTGTTAAAAGATGGACCCACCACTAGAAATATAAAATATAGGATTACTCTAAAATAAATAGAATAGTTTAGATATTATAGCTCACAATGCATTGTTAGCCATATTTTTAACATTGTATTCAGATGCAAATAAGTATTTTGTTTGCCATTTCGATATTTTTTACATCATTTAATGCAAATGTTAGTTTATAAAGTATAACGTGGTGGTGTAGCAAATACAAATAACGTTAAGAATACAGAGGAACTGTGTAAAGATATCAAGGATACAAGGCATTGTGTCGCACGTCTGATCCGATAATTTGATCCCAACATGTATTTAAGGTTAGACTCTTCATATAGATACAGAAACTTAGTGATGTGAGTCTGGTTCTATTACTTGTTCATAGATGTAGAAAGTCTCCCACCCCCAATGAAAATGTTCCATAAACCTAAATCTATTGTGTGTACTGACAAGCTTAATAGGGATGGTCATCTATGAGTCTGCATTTTTTTCTGTTAGTTCTTCAAATATGAACTGCATTTGGATTTAGTGTCTGGAAATTGTGAAAGTATCTTTAAATTTGGATTCATAATGAATCCATTGTATCTTGTCCACTGACGACATGAAATATTCATGTCCAATATGCCTAACAAAGATACACCTTGGCTTCAGAAACTTGGAGCAGAGTCACCCCAAGTGTGACACAGAGGGTACCAGTGACACTACATAATGAAGCCCAGTCCATCTTAAACCATTAAGAATATTTTAAATTTGATTCACATCAAGAAATGTTAGCTGTTCACTGATGTTGTTTAGCAAGTCAAATGTTTTTATTTTAAAGGGAAATATCCAAGGGAGCAAGTGTCTGACATAAAAATGAGAAAAAATTTGAAAATTTCCAAAAGGGTGTAATCCATAATGTGGAGCTGTTCCATAATGGAAGGACTTTGTCCCATGATATGAGACATCCACCCCCTCGTACCGGGGTGATCTGTCTGTGCATGTGTCTGTGCGTCTCTGCTTCCTGTCTGGTGCTGGAGTCAGTGGAGTGAGACAAGTCATTAGTGGCTGTGGGTCTGTTCCGCTTGGGCGCGCAGTGATACCATTCTACTACCACCTCACCGCACACTCTGTGACAGGGTCACTGAGGGGTAGACCAGCCTACTGCCTGGGCAGAACCACCTCCAAGCACACACATTACACACTCAGAACAGTGACCAGCACCTTCTGCACACTCCAGGACTTTTCAAACACCTATGATCTACTGTGAACTGCAGTAGAGAAGGGTGCACATTTAGTTTTTGGATTATTTCATCTTCCTCTTTGTACACCACCTTGCACCACCAGTAGCAAGGAGTGTGGAGGGGTACCCACTGGACTTTACAACTTTTTCATCTTGGAGGGATTAAGCAACTAGAACAATGGACTGGATTAAACCATCTTACCCCTTGGCATCCATCTGCATTTTACTGTGTTCTGGATTATTCCACTCAACAGGTATTGCACCCTCTCACTACGTCGCGTTTCATTAAGTAAATAGGTTGAAATTTAGGAAACTGGAATCATATGGTGAGATGTGTGTGCGTGTGTAGATAGAGGGGAACAATGTATGTAACAAGTCATACATGAAGGGGACAGGGCTTCGTGTTCGAGGGTTTGTTAGCTTGTTGATCTACGGGTTTTTGTTGCCTTGAGCACACACAGGAATTCTGCCAAATCATTAGAAACAGAATAGTTTCGTGAGAGAACATTTGAATCTCCTTTATGTGATGTATGTCATCAGGTGTGTGTCATAGAATTACATTGAACAGATATAGTTAATGAAAATTATGGCTTGTAATTTTAGTTGTCATTGTTGCAAAATATATGGGAAATTAAAAGTAAAATAAGAGTTTGAAATTATCTTTGCCCTGTTGAATTGTTAATTGTGTTCCTTAATTAATTTAGCTGCCGATGAGGGAAGTTTGCCTAATTAGACATTTAAACCTACATCCTCAAAAGTCAAATCCTTAACCTCATTAGTAAATTTAATACTTTTAAATTATTAGTATTAGTTACTTTACAAAAAAGGCATGAACTATTGGAAAGATAACATCTGTTTCTCGCATGGATTGGTTCTTATGCTTAGAAACTTCATGTGTCTACAAGATATCCCTCACCGGGTTAAATGGCAGAATAGTCGGTTTATGTGAAGAATCAATCATCAGCTGTTTGAATTGTGACGGTTTTGCTTGTTTGACCACATAGTAGAGAGGTCAGATTACATGTATCATTGTGCCTTGCACGTGTCAGAGGAATCCTGATATCCTCAGATTTCCATTCAATGACAATAGTAAATGTAAAGGCGTAACGTTGTAATGTTTCCTTCAGAAATAGAATAGAAATTTGGTGACGTATTTCAACATTGTAGAGAGGTCAAGTTACACGCTTCACTTTGTATCTTGTACGTGTGCGAGAATCCGGAAGTCATCAGATTCAACCTCAGTAACGAAAGTGAACGTAACATTGTAACATTTGTTGCTGCAATAGAATCTGGGGACGCCATTTCAGCGCAACGCTACGTTTAAAACGACACTTTTTGAACGTACACGTACAGGACGAAGAAAACGTGCAACTTGACATCACGTACGTGTATGAAACATGTTTGCCTCTTACTTTTGTGGTTGTTTGACCACATAGTGTTTACAGTATGTGTATGACGTGTGGCCCTTGATGTATTAGTTGAATGAGTGAGACGTCGGAATGGGACGTCAGATGAAGGACGTTAGGACGTTAGGACGTGAAGGTCACCCTCGTGCATGAGACAGCCATGACATTATTCAGTTTATAATTTACATCTGGGGCGATTTCTTTTGTTAGAAAGTGTACACTAAATGTAGAGAGTGTACACTTTTCACTGAAAGCAATCGACCCAGCATGTAAATTATATAGAATAGTAGACTCGAAAGTGTCCCCTATTCAGTCCTCGGCTTACGCCTCTGACATGAATAGGGGACACTTTCTCGTCCACTATTATACCCATAGGCCTCTGTAGTACTGTGAGTCATTATCTAAGACCTAAATATGCTGTAGAATTTCAATATATTGATTAATAAAGGTTTTTCCTAATTCAAATTCGAATTTGTCTAATTTATCAAATTTGTCTATTCATCAAATTTATCTAATTCATCTAAATTGGAAAGTGAAAAGGTACCAAAATAAGTAGGATTACTATTATTAGTATAACAGTATTGGTAAAATGACTGAAAATGGTTAAATTTTTAATGAAATTTACTAAAAATGGTATGAGCAATCCTATCCAATTAGATGAATTAGACGAATTAGATAGAGTTCGAATTAAGAAAAACCTCTAATAGATGGATATTATTTGAATGAATATTGTGAAGAAAAAATGTTTAATGAATTTTGTGAATGCAATAAGTTCTCAAGTTAAAGTTAGCTCTATCACATTATTTTCTTCCCCGTGACATATATCAATTAAACATGTTATTTCCACGTGTTTTCTTCTTCCCTACACACTTTTTATGTAGCATCTCATAGGGGCATGTCTAATATTGGATTCATATCACACGTTTGTGGTTAGATAATAGGTCAAGGACGTTTATCTGTAAATAGAACACAGAGTTCCAAGCCATACATGGATGAGAACCATTATAATTAAATGCTTCAGTTAATTTGGGAATTTTACTTGGTCATATTCTTTCGATATGCCTTATTGGCAAATTTTACTTGGCAGTTCTGAGAAGTTCTTAAAGATCTTTTGGGCATTGAATCAGAATTTAAAGTATTGTTGACTTGTACACATGTATACCATTTGTTGAATGTGTCCGAGCTGTTTTGGCACAAGTTAAAATGATCTGTGATTATTACTTAGTCAATGACGATTTGCTTAAAAGCGTTTAAGTCTTTAACATTTAAAGCATTTAAGCGTTTAACATTTAAAACTGTGTTTTCATTTTGAACATACATCGCCTTTCACAATAGAGCACAACAGAGCACAATAGGTACAAAATTTTGTAAATCGCTTTTTGCTTCATTGAATAATTCAGTTTGTTTCACCACATTGAAATCACCACTATTGAGCATGTCATCATGATGGTAGAAAATTCTGCACACCGGATACCTGACATCACCTTAACATTGTAACATTTCTGGTGGGTGAAATAGTTAATGTATTGGAGTAGAATGTAAAGTTAAAGTGGAAACATTCTAGACACAAATCTTTGAATACTTCAATAATTCTTATTGCTAGTTTTTGAAAGAAAGACATTGGCAATTAAATTTTGCTAGTTCTGTCGAATTTTGCACGTGATTTGGGGGTGGTAACAGACGAACTTGGAAATTTTTTTGTAGGAAAGTCATCCTATTTCATAAGTGTTCTAAACTCCAAAGAAGGATTTTCAAATTTTTGAAACCGTATTGGAGAGGCTTCAATAAACCGCATGTTTGTTGTTGATCAATGCTCTTGTATTGGTTAATGATGCTCTGTGTATCCACCTCTTTGTATCCACCTCCGCATCAGTCAATAACCAATCGATATCCACCTGTGTGCACAGCTGTTCGAGTTAATACGAACAAGAATACCTGAGTTTAGTATATTCTATGTTATTTGCTGAAGCCGAACATGTCACTGCATTATATAATTAATTCCGTTTCAAGTTGCTTAATTGAGTTGGACTTGTCAGTGTCAATGTCCGCAGACTGTGTGGGTCAATAACCTGAACACGAGACATTAAGATGTGTACAAATAGGTGGTTCATACGTAGGTTGTTAGTTTATTTTTCATGTTGTTTGATGAGCAGAATTGTCCCCAGATAAAGAGATGAGTAACTCGGTGATGTGTTGATGTTGTCAAAGGATAGCTCTAACCGCCGCTAGGACGATGCAACATCGTCAGCATCGTGACACTGTTGAAAACCACTTAGATGATGCTAAGCTCTGACTTCCCGCTATGCACCTGTAGCTGCAATCATGTGACAGTCTAGAACCTATCCTATTGGTTAATTAGAATTATGCATAGCATTTTTTTAACTATCATAGTCAGTTCAAACTGTACCTTCTTAGAGGCAACATTGTCTTGTAATATTACTTGAATAAAACCGTTCAAAACTTAAGCTTTTGTTACTTAGTCCTTTTACAGTGTCGTTCAAACTGTAACAGACTATCTCAACTAACTAAATTGTTCCAGCTTGTTCCAGCTGTGAAAAATTCTGTCAACCTGGGAATGTTTGAAGACAAAAGAATCCTATAATGTACTCTTATTGTGCATAAATGCATTGCAAGTAGTTCTATTATTCAAAAACTGAAAAGATCATCATTCTCTAAATTATGTATGTGACTTATATAATCTGTAAAGAAATATTAGTTGTTCCTTCAAGTAGAAATGGGTTTCCGTCTTGATAACTATTTGAGTTAGACTACGATCAATTTATTATTCCGTAGAAATTCCATACCAGTGGGCAGTAACTGTACCTGACCTAGTCTCCCAGCATACCTTCAGTCTGCTAACTACCGGTATGACATGTTGAATTAATTATGATAATGATATGGTAATGAGTCCAAATGACCCGGAAATATTATTTCATTGGTCTAATTCCCAAAAAAAAGCACGTTACACGTCAGTCCTGGTTACTGGTAAGATGGCATCTGTCTCTAGTCATTCTTTTAATGGAAGAATGACAGACAAAAGATGACGCCACTAGTGCTGTACCTGAGCCAGGTACGCCATGTTATTTTGTTGCTCCAGAACCAGTAATCACGATTATTAGGTTTTCATCAGGCATTAGAAGTGAGTTCTGTTTCTCTACACATGACTTAACAGTAATATTTAATGACAAAATATTGACCCCTTAAGTCTATTGATCTGTTAGGTTTCAGTATTGATCTCGTCTTCTCTCAGGAGCAGGACATATGGACACAAGTCAATATCTTCTGTTCTGGTTGAGGGGCTGAGATCCTGACACATCTGGTGTCCTGGCTTCCCCGTCAAAAAACCGGACAAAGGCTGGAGACAGAACTTGTTAATACGCGTTCAAAATCCATAATTCTGCTGCCACGAATTGATTATCATTATTATTAACAGTTAAATCCCTTGTGATGTGCTTAAAATTACCTGTAGAGGATTATGGCTGATACCTATGGTTCTACGGACAGCTGTTTACAAATAGCATGCTATCAGAAGGAAATCCTATTAATTTTGAGGTCTCATAGATTTACAAGCTGTACTATTGTCAGGGTGGGATTCTTTTGTTCCAAAGACTTCCTGATAAACATGACTTTCTGAGTGATGCTCATTGTTCTTTGAATCAATGGAATTACCAATGTTCGTATACTTTTTGTTTATGAAGAAGATCGCCAAATAAGCAGCAGCTGTAAGATGCAATTAATGTTGATTTGAAACGTTTCAAATCGTCTGATATCAATGCAATGATTATTTGTCAATGTCATGGAAACAGATTAGTTTCATAAATTGCATTCATTTTGAATCTCTCTTATTTGACATACGCACAGTGATCTGGTACCAATGACATATAATCTTTTGCATGACTACACACTATTTAATCCAGTACTTTCACTTTCCTCATTGTCTGTAAAGCATGGTTTAACTCAGTACAGTTATCACATGTAAAACTCAATAGACGTGCAAGACAGGTAAGACATTGTTCCACATGTTCCCAACAATAGCCGTATGTATGAGGAACGTCTATCAGAGCAGAACGTTACGGAGCGAAACGTCTTCAAGGGTGACGCACCGCTTTATGGGTTACAGCTCAGAACAGTGAATCAACCAGCTAACCGGTTAACCAATCCAAAGGTGATACACCACTATTTTGGTTAGAACTTACAACAGTGGCCCTACAAGCCGGCTAACCTTTACCTGACCAGATAACCGTGACTTGATTAGCTACTGGTTAACTTATTCAGTGATAACACACCACTTTATGCGTTAGGGTCCAGAACACTGGTCCAATCAGCTGATGGTTGATTGTACCACCTAACCGCCACCTGACCAGCTAATCGGCTAACCTCACTCTACCTTGTAGCTGGTTAACCAATTTATCCTGTCCATTGATGGATCCAAGGGGGCGCCACTGGAGCGTGCTCCTCCAACGGTCCAAAATTCTTTCATTTTCGTAGTTTTTTCAGCAACAAAAAATTCTGGATTCGCCCCTGCTGTGTGAAATCTTGAGACCAAAAGAGAACTAATGCTCAGGGTGCGGAATGATGCCTGACAATCTGTTTTCAAATCAAAGTTGGGTGAGTTCCTTGTTGGGTTGACAATGCACTCATCAACGATCGCAACTGAGAAAATATTGTCTTGCTTATTTGGCTGCTTTTCAAGTAATCAGAATGCCTCACAAATAAGTAAAGATGATTTCCTGAGTAGAGCATAGGTATAAAAATTAATTTCCTGATTCACCGGCATTCAGTTCCAACCTCTACTCCAGGTCATGTAGTCGAACTGATTTATGTGGTGACGGAACCCTGCCGACTGAGAGGCGATAATTCTTATCAACAACTCAGAGCGAAGAAAGAAATAAATAAATATGTGGATGTCGAGTTGATATTTGCTCAGTATGATCCATATAAAACCGTGTGATTCAAGGTTGAAGTTTTATATATCGGTTTCGTCTGCGTTTTTGGTTGATAGACATGACGTGTTGAGAAATGCGACCGAGATATTTGTTTTTACTTATAAAGAAAAATTTATGTGTTTAATTTATTTTGAAATTGCTGACAAAAAACCTAAAAGTGTTCGCTTTTGTAGTTTCTAATTGTGTTTCCAAGTGATGCAGATGCCCCATCAATTTAGCCAGAGAGCCATAAATGTAGGCTTTATTTTTATTTTAACCAGCAAAGTTTATCAAAGAATACTTGGTCCACACATGCAATAGTATTGGTCCACCTGTTCCATACTTTTGTTATAGCACAAGTAAAGTAAATTGTTACCAGAAGTTTTGTCAGATGTTTGATTTCTTGGTTTCGTGACAACAGGTTCCAAACAAGGTAATAAGGCTGTCTGGTGAACAGAATAAACATACTCAACAGTTGTTCACTTCAAAAAAATATTTGCCTCAAGAGATATTAAATTTAAACAACAAAGTTACACTTCTATAATGATAAACTTTAGCCCCAGTGGCAAAAGGAAAATAAGGCAATACTTCTTAACTTAAAACTGTCAATACAATCAGAAAATGATGTTAAAACTTATTGCATTTTATGGGTTTTAACTTGCCTTGAGCTTAAGGCACTAAACCTGGCAATAAAATCAAAGTAACTGTAGGAGATGCACTGAAAAATAAGGAAATATCAGATTACACAGATACAAGTGCAATAGGCTCAACAGGTGATCCACCTGGAGGTGCATAGTTACCTGATGTTACCTGCCCAGGTGGGCTCAGGTGTGTTAAAAGTGAATTTCAACACTATCCTTACCTGTAATCAACACCTGTGATATAATTTGATGTCCAGTTAAAAGTTTCAATTGTTACCTAATTTGATTGTTTGGAACATTCTTTCAAGAACATTTAAGTACATAATGAGTTTAATGAACATAACTTTGTGTTTTCATTTGGAAAATTGTTCGTCAACTTCAAACATTGTGTTAAAATCAAACACCACAGGGGCATGGTTGTTTTGTGTGAGTTTCTTGAGAACTTAAGGCTCTGAGCTGAGATTGGGATCTTTAAAACGGTACATAACCCAATATGTGATTTTTTCACTCTGGGAAACTATCAAAATAACTTGAAAACTCTGAGGAAAAATAAGAAATAATAGTTGTGTTCTTTCCTGCTTTGAAACGTTCCATGTGCCTTAATTTGTTGCAAATTTCCTCAAGTCGAGAGCAGGAGATCAAATTAATCATTCTGCCAGTTTTTTATTCTGCAATTTTATCATTTTGATCCAAGGAATTGTGCTTCAAACAACCGTGGAAGATAATGTGTTGTTGTTTCTTGTTTTCTTATAAAATAATTGCTGGAATATTCCATATTATCATCATAGATCCAAATTAAACAAATTTGCTTCATATTTTGAAGAAATACTTTTGTGTGTACAATTAAAAGGTGCTACAAAATTTTAAAAAAAAACCAGCTAGAATTTTGTCCCTTTGTTACACACATGTCCTTTGTTGTGAACCAAAAAGCCTTATTTGACAATTTTCTTTATTTGGTAATGTATAATTAAGCCGTGCTATTTGACTCTGGGCTCTGCACCCCGTCTGTGTAAACAAGAGACTTCCTCAAGATGAACCATCAGGGGTGAGAGGCCCTGAGAACCATTACATGTGGAGTAGCTCTTGTTTGTGTATCACTGATAAACCACATTCATACACAGTTCTGACATTATCAGTTGTTGTTTAACTGTCATGTGAAGTCTTTTTATTGGAAATTTTAGGCAATTTAGTTGAGAAAGTAAACTTCAACATGTATTAACTTGCGGTGGTCGCTATTTAGCTTGTTGTAAGCTTGATCCGGATTATTAGAAATAATAATAAAAGCAATAGGTTTGC